>APFE030915614.1:0-50441 GCA_000404065.3 Pinus taeda
AAATCCTTTAGACCTCTATTTCATTTTGTAATATGATGGGATTCACTCTACAAGATTAGGGGATTCACTCTACAGAGTCCATGTCATACCTTCTGAATCAGCTCTCCACTTATGCTAATTTTCTCTGTAATGACCCTAATAAATCCTATATAATGAGATTTCATTTTGTAATATGATGGGATTTCACTCTACAAGATTGGTTTCAGTTTTACTTTTATTGTGGTATATGAAATTTCTCAGTGTTACTTGTAATAGGATGGGATTTCATTCTGTAATATCATGGGATTTCCCTCTGCAATATTTGCTACTAAATTTTACAATTCCAAATTAATAATCCTATCGGCCTCTCTTTGTACCTTTTGGGACAATCGCTACTATAAAACTCTGCCATAAAAATAAGTGTTCAAAACTGGGCCAACAATAGGTACATTAAAAGAAAAAAATTATAATGAAAAACCCTCTCTATATAAGTATACCATCCATGTTGGGTGGATGTGACATGTGGTGATGTTGACTCAATCGTGGGGGCCATCTCTTTTCGGGTATTCATTGATGGGGGCTTCTCATATCTCATGTAAGGTGGCTCGATGGCTCCTTCTCCTTCCTCTCCAGTGATGTGATTTCCTGAACGTGCCTCTCGATCATTTGCTATCACAATGTGAGGCAAGGCACATGAATATCACAACGACGTAGTGGATGAATATGTGCAACCATGGGACATGGCTATTTTAGTGAAACGAGGAACTTTAGTTGCTCGACCACGCACCCCCCACCCAATAAGTAAATTGAACCGCAGGGCTCCATTGTCAAGGAGAGGGCCCTATATTTATTACTTATGACTTTGAAATTCTGAAAAACTTTAGAGAAACTCTTCTGCCGAAGGACTTTTGCCATGGATTGAGAAGACCCTGAAAACTCTCATAATGCAAAACTCTCCTAACGCTTATTCAGATATTGGGTATGACAACTTGCTCCAACATGGTTGTGGTTGTCCTCTTTCGTGGGGGCTGGCATTGGAGGGTTGGGAACATGGACAGAAAAGTATGTAATCTTTTTTTTTTGTTATTTTAGTGGAATGATTTTTTGTATATTTATTTTTTTGGATTTTCTGCCATTTGTTTATAAGTTATAATAAAGATTAACAAATTGAAAGGTTTCACAAATCAAGATCAAGATTTAGTTGACAATTAAAAAAAAAAATCTAAAAGTAAAATAAAATTCAATTGTTTAACATTAAATCTAACTATGTAGAAGAGTACAAAGTGACGATGTAAAATATACAAAGTGACAATATAATAGAAAATTGTATACTTTATCTTTATAGTTTAAATATTTATTTTTATTTCTATTTTTTGATATAATCTTGTATATTTTAAATATATTTATAAGATTTACCCTTGAATAAAACTGCATATATCTCCAATCTCGAAATTGAGCCTAAGAATAGCATCAACTACACCTCTTCTTGAGAAAATTGCATGTATTTCTCTTATGATTGTGGAGTCACCTCTATATTATTTCCTTCATGATCCTTGAAACTATTCAACATATTACATTGTTCTTTACCGCTAATATCGTTGGTATATACCATGTTCTTGTTTTCTTAGTAGTTGATATGAAGTTGGTCACTTTTGTTCTCTGTGCAAACAGTAAAAAATATATGGAGTGGTACCTTTCATCACTTCAAGAACATTAAAAACAAGGATATTGTGAAAATAACTTTAACACCGAGGGAGATTTGGTATCACCTATGCAATTGGCGAACATGTCTTTCTTTGTGGTGTTGGCTAGTAGGCATAACTTTCTTCAAGAGCAGTAAGAAAAATGTTATTGAGAAAATAATTTTAGCATTGAGAGAGATTTGGTAGTCATTGTTGAATTGGAGAACATGTCTTCTCTGTGTGTTGGCTACTGGGCATAACTTTCTTGGTCTCTTCTAGAAAAAAAAGGTAATTTTGCAGTTTAGTTGTGATATCTTCCTTGTCCCTCTTACAACTTAGGGTGTGATTTTTTTATTTCAACGATATCATAAAACAAAGTTACCAACCTCTATATTTTAATGAGAAGGAGTTGATATATAATCACCGTGTCAAGCCTACCTATGTAGAGAAATTAGTTGGGCTTCGGAGCGCTCACAACACATTGTCATCGTTGTCCTCCTTTTACTGCGATGGATCAAAGGATGAGTTGGGAACACTCGTGTTAGGTCCCTATAATACTAGTGTAACACCTTATTTTTATTATTGTGCCCTATAGAAACCCACTATTGTTATTATTGTGCCCCATAGAATCCCATTATTGTTATTATTGTGCCCTTATATTATTATTGTTATGTCGGCTCTAATTATATTATGACCCTTTAGACTCTTATATATAGAAAGGAGGTCTTGTCATTTGTATCATCCAAGAATTGTTCATTTGTGTAATGTAAAGGAGATTTACCCCTCGAAGAGGCTTATTTCTAAGGCGTTCATCTATATTTTCTATCATTTTGTGAGTCAGTTCCATAACATTTAGTATCAGAGCTTTGGATTCTAGGGTTTCGCTACTCCAAACACGTCATCATGGAATTTTCGTTATAACTTTTCGCTACGAAGTTTCAGAGGCTAAAACAAAAACCCATGTGAGAAAAAATCGTTCTGAGCCTCCGGTTCAAATTTTAGATATTGTCTCGCTACACTTTCAGAGATATGATCTAAGGAAATTAGGGTTTTTGCAAGCTCCAAAATTTCATCTCAAACATGTCATCACGGTATTTTCGTTATAATTTGATTTCTACGAAGGTTCAGACTCTAAAATTAAAACCCATTTGATTTGAAATCATGGGGAAGCTTGGGCTCGAATTTCAAATCTTGTTTCGTTATATTTTCGGAGATACAATCCAAGAAATTTAGGGTTTCTGCAGGCTCCCGAATTACATCCCAAACAGGTGACTTGGGGAAAATTGTTATAATTGTCTCTCTGAGCATCAGATTGAAATTTCGTAAGAAGTTACAGAAAGAGGATGGACGACTGTTTTCTATGTATATTGTTTAGATCTGAATGTCAAAAAAGTGACACGTTGAACTTCAGACAAGTTCACTATTTTGAAAAGGTATATAATCAGGTCATCTAGGGAGATTGTGCATAACTCATTCTTGGACAATCCAATTTCTATTAGACTAGTGGCATTACAAAGAGGACGCACATGGCTATGAATGAAATTTCATAACTTAAAGATCCGAAAGTACAGAGTTATAGTCATTTCAATATCGATCTCCTAAAATCAAGAAAACGAGAGATGAGGAAGTTTGATGGCAAGGATCCGATAAATTGGATACTACAAATGGAGAATATTTTGATCTACATGGTGTACCACTATTAAAAAAGGTATGTATTTCATCTAATTATTTAGAACCAGATTAATTTTTATGGTATAAAGGGCTTTGTTCTCGTAAACCACTTGTTACGTGGTCAATTTTCATGGATGAAATGAATGCACATTATGACGATACAAAGAGAAACACCTTCTTTATCCAATTGATAAATCTCAATCAAAAGTGTTCAATGGCATAACACATTGAGTATTTTCAAAAATTGAATACAAGGGAAAATGATATTCCAGAGAAGCAGAGGATTGATGTATCCATAGGGACTTTAAATGATAGCATTCAACATGAGGTTTGTCTTTGGGAACCCGATTCATTGGAGAATGCATTCAGGTTGGCAAGAAAAGTGGAAAGAAAAATTATGGAAACAAGAAAGTCTACCCCTCACAACTATAAATATGGAAGTGTTGTTTCTCCTAGCCTTGCAGAACCTACAAGGTTGACACCACAACAGTTGGAAGAAAAAAGAGCAAAAGGACTTTGTTTCAATTGTGATAACAAATACATTAAAGGTCATAAGTGTGCTAAGAAGAAATTATTTTACATTGGTTGTGAAGAGGAGGAAGAAAAGGATCAAGAAATATCAAAAGAAGAGGATATACACTAGGAACGAACCCCAGAGAAAGAATAAATGAATCCAACCATATCTTGTAAAGCATTGGCAAGAATTACCACTCCTCAAACTCTCAAAATAGAAGGACATATCAAGAAGAAAAAGGTTCGAGAAGTAAAAGATCACATCGAGAAAGAAGAAATGAATCCGACCATATCTTGTAATGCATTGGACGTAATTACCACTCCTCAAACTATCAAGATAGAATGACATATCAAAAAGAAAAATGTTCAAGAAGTGAAAGTTCACATCGAGCATCAAGAAATGAATCCAACCATTTCTTGTAATGCATTGGAAGAAATTACCACTCCTCAAACTCTCAAGATAGAAGGACATATCAAGAAGAAAAAGATTCAAGCAGTGAAAGGCCACATCGAGCATAAACAACAAGTTCTCCAACTTTTAAATGACAATGCCACTTTGGTGCAGAATCGAATGAAAAAACAGGCAGATCAACATCGCAATGAAAGAAGTTTTGATGTAGGCGATTGGGTATTTTTACGACTACATCTCAAGCAAACTATTTATGAGAAGGAAATGTTGGCAATACTACATGCACTTAAAAAATAACGACCTTACCTAATGGGAAGACACGTCAAGGTAAAAATGGATCATGATATTCTTAAATACTCTTTAGAACAAAGATTATCTTTAGAAGAACAGAAAAAATAGGTCACAAATATGTTGGGTTATTACTTTGAAATCATCTACAAAAAAGGGAAGCAAAATGTTGTTGCAGATGCACTCTCAAGAAAGGATGAGGATGTGGAAGCATTGTTTTGTGCTATTTCTATTATCCAACTAGATTGGATAAACGAAGAAAGGGATGAATAGAAGAAGGAATAAGAAGTGTGGCCACTCATTCAAAAGTTGCAGAAGATCCCAGTTCAAACAATATTGCCAGAACTTGACGAGGAAGGAAAAATAATATTGGAACTTCGAGTAGTCACAGAAAGAAGAACTCGAAAATTACAAAATTGATCAATTTTAGAGTATCTCATCAAGTGGAAGAACTTACCCACTGAAGATTCCACATGGGTGGACAAGAATTTTATACAGAAGCATCAAGAACTACTCAACCGTTGAGGACAATACTTTTTGAAGGAGAAGGGCATGTTAGGTCCCTGTACTACTATGTAACCCCTTATTGTTATTAGTACAACCCCCTTATTATATTGTTGTGCCCATGTAGTCCCCATATTGTTATTATTGTGCCCCATAGAAGCCCACTATTGTTATTATTGTGCCCCATAGAAGCTGACTATTGTTATTATTGTGCCCTTACATTATTATTGTTATGTCGGCTTTGATTATATTATGACCCTTTAGATTCCTATATATAGAAAAGAGGTCTTGTCATTTGTATCATCCAAGAATTGTTCATTTGTGTAATGTAAAGGAGGTTTCCCCCTCAAGGAGGCTTATTTCTAAGGCGTTCATCTATATTTTCTATGTTTTTGTGAGATGGTTTCATAACAACTCAAAACCTAATATTTTAATTCACTTATACTTACTATATTTGGCTGCAACTCTTGATATTAAGCATTGTGAAATTATGTATTGAGTACTTAGTAACTCCCAACTATAATGACAATCCTTGTATTTAAGTGCGTTGAAAATGTTTATATGCATAGGAATAATCATGTCCACTAGCAAAGTTGTAATGAATGTAAGTAAATTTGAAGCATAATCACAATGAAGACACCTAATTTCTCAATATAAACATTATGATATCAATTCAGCAAGAAACCATGTTCACAATTGAATACTAAGTGAAAATAATTTTTTCTACCAATAGAAAACATTGATACATTATGCAGACTGCAGAGGTGTGGAGGAAGAAAAATTCCTTCGCACCTCCGCACACTGCATAATGTATCAACATTGTGGATATTTGTTCAGTC
Organism: Pinus taeda; assembly: GCA_000404065.3. Lineage (NCBI taxonomy): Eukaryota > Viridiplantae > Streptophyta > Pinopsida > Pinales > Pinaceae > Pinus > Pinus taeda. Next base: position 5,886 of record APFE030915614.1, read on the forward strand.
CCCACCCATCCCCATGTTTCTTTCTTCGCGCTTCGTACAATGTATCTATATTATGGATATTTGTTCAGCCACCTCCCCCTAGCCTCCCCAACCTTGACCCCCTCTCTTACATAAGGGACATGGACCCCATGAGTTATGGAATCATTAAGAAAATTAGTACAAATGCTAGGAATAACAATGTTAGTGTTAGAGCACTCACCAACGGAATTAGTTTTTTTTCGTTAAATGATTTGTTAGGAACTAACAAATACCAAAAATAAATCACCCTCCACAAAGGAATTATGTCACATCAAGACTCACTCAACTAATGGAAAATAAGAAATAAGATTTCGAAAAGTTAGAAAAATATTTTTTTATTTATGAAAAATAGAAATATTCAACATTTTCCCAAATCTTTGGTTAAGTTACAAAAACTTGGCAAAATAGTTGAATATCAACTGACTTTACTGTAGCCCCTGGCAAGTAAAGAACTAAAAACAATACAACAATTCTCTCTCAAGTTTTATCCATTAACTACCAAATACCCAAAAACCAATTATCATGTAACCATTGCACATGTTATATTCACATGTTCAAGACACTATCAACCATAATAATAATAATAATAATGTATTTAATAAATTGGATATTTGAGCTTATGACAATGTGGCATCTCTATCTTATAACATTGTTTTTTATATTTTTTTGGGATGTATTGTCAAAATTTTCAATCATCACATTCAATAGCTTGACATTTATAATTTTCATGGATGATGTGATGGAAAAAATAATATATAAATGTTATATTTGGTAAAAATATAATATAATTTTATTTTATATTTTAATATTTAGTAAGTATATTATATATAATTCTTAAATGCTTTAATATATATTTTAATTTTGAAATATTATTGACATTAATAACTTTTCTATTAAATAATATTAGGATTGTTTTTAACTAATTTTCAACATTAAATATAAAATATAAAGATTTCCAATAATCATTTTTTTAGATTGTTATAAATGAACATCATTTTCTTCATTAATTTTTATATAATAAATAGTAATAATAATATTATTATTAAATTTATTAAATAAAACAATTATTGTATTTGTAATTTATTTGTAATATTTTAAATAATGATTATTAATTTAAATTGATAATAGAATAAAAAAGTAATAAATTATTTAGATTTTTTTTAAATATTATGTGTCACTGAATATTACAAAATTATTATAGTTTCACTAATTTAGAAGACTAAAAAAGTTTATAAAATTAATATCTAATTGGGATATAATTAAGTATTTATGGAAAAAATTATCCTCATCTTCAATCTTCTTAGTATGGTAAAGAAGAAAAAATCTTAGATGATGTCAGTGTCACTAATGGCCAAATGTCCAATTTCCTGTGTATTCTAATATTCATGTTAACTATATATATATAGTGGAAAGAGAATAAATTATGGTAAGTAAAAAAAAAAATTACCTCGTCCTAACAAGAAATAAGAAGAAATAGATGTGCAATTCATTTAATTATGAGTTTAAAATTAATATGTAACGTTTAAATTTTTTATTAATAATATAAAAGAAATAATGTGGATCATAAATAAAATATTTTTCTATTCATATTAAGTAAAATATTCCAATGTCAACTATATAGATATAAATTTCCAAAAGCAAATTATTATGTTTAGAATGGTCTCATTTGTTTGCACTATAATTTTTATATTAATTTTCTCTACAATTCAATAAGATTTATTTTAATTGCAAAGTTAACTTGTGTAGGCTACATAATCCAAATTTCTAAGGGAATTTTCAATGGGGTTGAATCTATTCATGCATTCAAAAATACAATTTATACAATAAAAAATTACACATTATATATATATATATATATATATAGTGCGCAACATCTTTAAGGTCTAAAGAGATGAATTTCTAAACTTATTTTTTAAATAAAATAAATTTGATTTTAACTAAAAAAATTATCATTTTTTTTTTAATTTTAATATATTCTTAATAATATTTTTGATTTCACCCGGATGTGGGTGTTAACTGCTGTAGTTAAGATGCGAGGACGTCCATGCGCCGAAGGCATGGTGCCACGCTACAGCCAGGTGGGTGCCATGAACGACGGGCTGGTTTCTGCCCCAATGCAGTTAATGCACATTAATGGCGCTTCAATGCCGAGGTCTTCCCAAGGCTCGAGCTCCAGATATCTTGTTATGGCGGAAACATTCTTGTGGTTATGTTTGCAGTTCGGCTGTCGCTCTGGAGAACTGGTCGTTCAGGTGGGCGTGGAAGTGGGAAGCTCTGAGGGCAGAATTCCCACCCTCGAAGCTTTCCCCTGCTACATTCACGCTATGTGTGATCAATCAACCAGAGTGCATCTGAAGGTGGAAGTTGGGACGCAGAACCACCGAGGTATCAGTCTCTGTGACACTCTTTCTGTTCAAAGAAGGCACCAGACCTTTCAGTTTAATTCGGGGAATAGTATGGCTCCACGTGCTAGGTATCGTAGGACTCGCAGGGGAGGCAATTCTGGACAGAGCAGCACCAGGGACAGCAGCCATTCAAGCCCGAGGCGTATCACTCCTCTGGCCCGTGCTTCGCCTCCCTCGGGTGATTCGGCGTCCTCTGCGGCGGATTTGAACAATGAAGTGCAGACGGCGACCCTTTATTATCGCCGCAAGAGGGACAAACCTGTTGTGAAAGCCATGATAACAGTAATTTTTGCTGAGGAGGATGAGGAGGAAGGAAATTGGCAGGCGGATAAGGAGGAAAAGACGTCCCCCTCCTCGGACAACAATTCCAAGATCAAAGACAGCTCCTACAGCCCGGAACTATAGAGCAAGATGGATGAAGACAACACCTATGGCTACTCAGCAGAGCAAGCGGAAGCCTTGCAAGAAATTACCAGCCTCAAAGGGAAAGAACCCGTGGTTTGCCCAGAAGATCTTCCAAAGGCTCTCAAGGAAGCTCAAATCGACCAGCCCTCCTCTCCTCAGTGTAAGCCAAAGCTTGAAAGATCTGAAGATACGTTTGATTACACTTTGTATCTCAAATTACCTCCGGGTATAGAGAGTCTTGAAGACCTTCCGGTTGGCATGGAAGTTACCTGGGAACGGGACCCGGTTCGCGCAGCTGAAGACCGCAAGAAACGAGAGCTGGAGCGAGAAGCTGAGGAGCGCAAGAAGCAGGACAACTAATGGCAAGGGCGTCTTTGGTAAGCCTGGAATCAGGCGAATGCTGTTTTTTCTTTTTGCCTAGTTTTGGTCTGATAGCGCGAAGCAATTATGAAATTGCTGGTCACAAAAACTGTCTTTTTGTAATGGGTCTCGGAGTCTGGGAAAATTTCCAGTTTTTTGTAATGGGTCTCGGAGTCTGGGATAATTTCCAGTCTTTTTACAGGTCAATGTCAGTCTTTGTTTGTCCTGGTCAGTATATGCTACAGCACATTCCCTCTCTGCTGGTATTTTTGTTATCTCCAGCTTGTATATGCAGTCATTCAAGATGGATGAAGTTAGCTTTGCCAGAGAGCTGAACACTCGCTCTCAGAGGGTCTCACCTCTTGTACATATTCTTTTTGGTTTTTTAATATAATTAGCATAGCCTTTACTTAGCAAAAAAAAAAAAAAATATTTTTGATTTCTATAAAGTAGTTATGTTCTTTTTACATTTTAATTAAATTAATTAAATAGCAAAATATCATATGAAATGAATTATAGATTTTTGAGATATGGTATTGTAACAAGGCATATTTACAATTTAGAAATTTCAATGTTAAAAGTAAAAAAAAAAATTCCATATTTAAAAATGTCTTTATATGTTTTTATGTTTTTTTAAAATTATATACCTTTATTATCCCTATCACTAGATATAACATATTTGGTTTTACATTTTCTTTGACTAAAAAAATTTAAAATCTATCCAAAGTTTAACATTATGAAATTAAATTTATTTTTAAATAAATTTTATTTCTATTTATTTCATATATAATTGGTGAAATGTCTCCACTTTCATCGTGTAATGATGGCAATAATTGACTTTTGTGTACTCTATTATTATATTACTATGTACTATATCACTAATTACTATGGATAATAAATATAAATAATTTAAAAAATAACATTATATATTAATTACTATGTACCATAAACACAAATGGTTTGTAATTAAATTCGAAAAATCTATTTTCTCATTGGTGTAAAGTATTGAATAGAGATTTTTTATGAGTTTTATTTTTTAATTTACAAAAAACTAATTTAAAAAATATAAATTGCAAAAAATATGTAAAAATAACATGTATACAATTTGTACAACTCTCATTATATCAATCTATACTCTAATAACATGACATGTGTATTATATTATGAACATTATATAAAAGAAATTGCCATCATTCAATATTAAATAAATAATTATTAACTTGTTATGATTCTTTTCAATGTCAACTACATATAAATATAAACTTTATCTACCAAAAATTATTTAATTATATTAAAAAAATTAATAAAAAAAATTAAACAAATATTCATATAACTCATTTTACAATTTTATTATTGTTTAGAGTACTACCGATTACATTATAACATTAAAATATTTTATTAAACTAGAAATATATACATATTATTATATATTATATTTTTAATTATAAAATAATTAATTAAATAATAAATTATACATTTAATTTATTTCTATATTTTTTTTTTTTTTTTTTTTTTTCATAGGTTATTATGTAATAAGGTATAAGCACGAAAGCAATAAGTTGAAACCTTAATGAATAAAAAAAATAAAAACTAGCAATTGCCCCAAAAAGGTGCAAAGAGAGGCCGATAGAAATGTTAAATTGAAAAAATTGTATTTTGGTTCAAAAGAATAAATATTATAATAATTCAATAATTCAAACTAAACCTAGTCAATAAATTGCCCAAAATAAAATAAATCCTCAATCAAAATTATACAAATTATTATTCTTCGTTTCTACCATTCCATTACAGCTCTAGCACATATATAAAGATACACAAAGTAAAATATTGAAACATGAATATATTCTCATAATAACTCTGGGTTGGAGATACCGCCATAATTTGACAGTAAGAAATCAATCAGTGATATTGGAGATACCGCTACCTCTATTCTATGTTTCTAAAGATGCACATTCCACACTATCAGAGTAATTTATTATATTCACAATAGCCCCAAACAACTTCTTAAAATCTCAAATCACAACTCCAACAACATAATATTTTTCCTAAACATTTACTTGAATGAAAAAATACATCCTCCCAAGGTATGTCCAAAGTATGATAAATGAATGTCACTGAGTAATTTCAAATATATATCAAAGAAATACAAACATAGCAAGCCACTAGGCCCACTACTTCAACCATCTTTACAGTCAACTATGAGAACACTCACCTAACAATAGTTGATCATACAACTCAAAAAAATGAAAATAATGTTCACACTAAATTCTCATAATTTTGATCTTTTACTTTTTGTTAAAAACTCCCCAGAATAGGACAAATGCAAGTTTCATAATCATTAACTTGTAAGATTGGTCATAAGTTTGTTTGAAGCGTAGTCCAGAGGGCTATAGGGGTCTTTACACTGGGCGACACCGTCATGCACATGGCATCTAGCCATGGACAACGAAGGAGATCTTTAGAACAGAAAGTCTTGATTTAACACTGCCACTTTGATAGTGACAATGTGGTTATCCTGTGAAAGAAGAACCAAATCATGCCAAGAGGGGTGACCACGGTTTAATTAAAATGTAATTACAAACCCTCTATAGATGGCCAAGCATATACAAAGAATACATCTCATTCATATGCAATACCAAATCCATCTTTTCTTTTCTCTGAGTAAAATTTCAAAAGCATGAACACATGCCATTTCATATGCACAATAAACCCAACTTCTGAAATATCAATGCTTGGATGCATCCCATTCAAAAATATATATCAAAAAAAGAAAAGACAAAAACATAGAACATTTAACAACTCCTGCTTTCAAATGCTCATGTTGCTTTGATGAAGAACTTTACCCACCTCCACATGCATGTTTCTCATGATATCATTTGTAGTAGTGCTTCTGCTTCAAATCTCTTTAACCTCCACATGCTTGTTTCTCATGATATCGTTTGCACTAGTGTTTCTGCTTCAAATCTCTTTAACATAATAAAGTGTTATGTCCCTAGTTCAAGAATTTCACATTAGAAGATGTTTGTCCATTATTAATAGTCACAATAGAAGACGTTTGTCCATTATTAATACAAAACATGCAGGTACACACAAAGAACCTAAGACTATTACATCATTTCACATTAGAAGATGTTTGTCTATGCTTAAATAGTACAAAACATGCAAATCCATACCAAGAACCTAAGACTATTACATCCTTCATTGAAAAGGGTAGATATTTTTAAAATCAACAAAATTGGGTAACAATCTCCCCAGGTAAGGCACAAATGATCCAGATTTGTAATTAGCTTTTTTCTGTTTAACTTTTTGTTCTTTTAGTCTAATGCTTTGTGCTTCTTTGACAAGCATCGTGTTACTGATACAAAATTAGAAAGCAAATGATGTTCAGGTGCATGACATAAATTAAAAAATCTTTCAGGCGCATTACATAAATTAAAAGAGCCTTAGAATTTCGCAAGTTTTCCTTTCTATCAGAACCTTTACCCTTCACCAAACAAATATTTATGGGAATTGGGGAGGGAGTAACCTTCTAATGCCTTCAAAAAATTATCTTCAGCTATTTCTTGATGATAGAAAACTGTGGGTATTGCAACAAAGACGACTGATCTGCCACTATTGTTGAGCAGTGACAGCTATAATTGGGGCATAAAGAATTCTGATGTCATCCAGCTTAGCCTTGTTATTGCATTGTGGACACTACACGTTTACAGAAATAGAAAATTACAATCCCCAAGATTCCCAGAAATAGAAAATTACAATCCCCAAGATTCAGTTGCAACAAAAACAGAGAAACTTAATCCTTTTGAAAAACTTCATAGCCTTACGAGTTCATTTAACATCAAGACCATGGAAATCAACAATTGCGAGGTTGAATAATCTTACCTTGCCAATGTTATTCTCATGTAGCTGAAGCCACTTTCTAATACAAGACATGCCAAACATGTGTCCACAAGCAAGGGAGCTGCATTTTCATTTTTCAATTGCCAATCTTTGGACATTTGAAAGCTCTTATAAAATAAATAAAACATTTTGATGCAAGGAAAAAGATCATTTATATGATTTCTGATAACAAGACATATGCATCAAACTAACAGAAGACTACTAGAACTGACGGAAGCTGGTCGCTTCACTCTTGAAGAAACAACTGAAAAAGAGAGAATTGGGACAATCAGTCATGGAAAACAAAATCGACAATGAACTCCTTCCCTAAAGAGATCTATGCAAAGGTTTACTCTCACATGATTATTTGTTGCAACTAATGTGATACTGAGATTTTGGGATGAACTCTACCGTAACTTCACCACAATAGGCTGTGTGACCAGAAAATCTGAGCCTTGCTTTGCAGTGAATCTTCCTTTCAATGTAAAAAGCATTTGCAACATAATGATTTTTTGATAATAGAAATCTATTTTCAATTTTAAAAAGGACATGATTATTTAGGCTGCTCTATTGGAGATTATGGTGTTTCAGAATTGTAATGGTTGACAAACTAGACATGAAAAAGGTGGATAATCTCTATTTTCATTTCTTTTGAGATACACATCAAATTATAAAGAACACAGATGTAAATTTCTTACAAGTTGAAAGCTTATACCTCCTGCAGCACTCTCTATGTTTTTATGACAATTTGTGGCTTCTACACATAACCAGCTTAGACCAACGTTTCAGTAATTTTCTTTCCCAAAAGCATTAGAAGTACTGATTTCACTTTCTTAGACCAACGTTTCAGTAATTTTCTTTCCCAAAAGCATTAGAAGTACTGATTTCACTTATTATCAAGATTATATGTCGTATACATTATTTTAATGATTGAAAGTAGTGTTCAAGTCTTTGAATGTCAAAGAAAATATTGCTTGACTTTGCTAATAGTTTTGAGTCTTGACACAACAAAAAGTAGAATGGCCTTTCTCAGTGGCATTATTGCACATACCATATACGGTGATCCCCTGCAGTTGTCCATTCCTCCATACAAATAGAACAATGCAGAGCCTCAACATCACTTGTAAGAATTAAATGACTTCTATCACTTGTGCTCTCATCTCCACTCATATGAGAACTTTTTCTCTTGTTACTGATTTGTTGACAAGGTTCCACTGTCGACTGTTGAGCCTCTGGACCAATTAACAACATACACTGATCAGTTTTTAACTGATGTTTTACTTTCCATTGCTGCCTCGATTCTTTAATCAGCCTTTGTTCTCCAAACATAGAGTTTTCTTCTTGTTTCAGTTCAGGAATAGTTGTCAAAGTAGAATGAACTTGAGCCGTTTCTTCCTCAGCTTCCATCTTAGACAAATATTTCTCTCTCTCTTTCTTCTCAAAGCTTCCTAACTTTTCTTGCAGAACTTGGACAGTTCCCCGCAAAGAACAAATAATGTTTTCTCTTTGTTTTATTGCTAAGTTCTTCTCCAGTTTCACCTGTTTCAAAGCCCTACCCCTTTCTACAAATGTTTTTGATATGTCAGCGTTTTTCTCTTCTGCCTTTTTCTTTTCTTCAGTTACTTTTCTCAAGGCATCTACTGCTTTTTGTAAATAGTCCTCCCTTTCTTGCAGCTTCTTTTCCAATTTTTCCTTCTCACAGGCCACGTTATGCAAATCAACCTTCCCCCGATTTAGTTCCCTCGCATATTTCATATTGTCATCACTCAGCTTAATCAGTTCCCTCATATAATTAATGTTGATATAATTCTATATATGATCACTGAAACCCAAGAATACCCTTGATGAGATTCCGTGATACATTTCAAAAATACCGAAGTTAGCAGCAGGTGGAACTGACTGCGAGAACGAGATGTTTGTTCTTGTAATGGGAAAATGTTGGGCAGTATTACTAATCCCAAGGCATTGAGTATTAAATTGATGCAACTAAGAATTAGAAGTTTCAGTTACACTGCTCAGAAACATATTCCAGTTGTTTACAACTCCATGACTCTGTGGTGGAATAACCCCGCCCTCTTCGAATTGAGACCATTGCCAACTGAGTTCCGTCTCCAGGCGAAAGGGAAAATTCTTTACAAATTCAGGAATACATGGCACTGATTCCAAACATTCCAAATAAGGCAAGAGATAGGTCTCTAGTTGCCCATGAGAAGCCTGCACATGATATTGGTAGGGAATGGGGCAAATGACATTTCCATCTTGATTTCTAACCCTGGCCACATTTGAAGTATCAATTAAGAGCGTATTTGCACTACCATAGTCTCCTAGATCTTCCCACACTCTAGTCAAATTCTTATAACATCCATGAATTGCATTGCCTTGTCGGTTGATTCTCGTTATGATACAGTCCTCAATGGAATAAGAAAGAATCCTACCAGAACTACTACCTACTAAAATGATCTGCATCACAAAATCATGGACCTCTCTAGGTTTCTCTGACCACAGAATCACCATTTGGAATTGAATGCTCTGCCATTTTAAACTATGGATAGATCAGGTTTTCTATTTCCATCTTCGTCTCAGATTTGGAGATGGATGATCTCGGCCATTTTATAGTATGGAATTGGATGATCTCGGGCATTTTACAATATGGAATTGGATGACCTCTGCCATTTAAACTATGACAGTAACATTCTTTCTAACAATCACATTTGGAATTGGATTATCTGTCATTTTAAACTATGGAATTGGATGATCTCTGCCATTTGAAACTATGATAGTTGCATTCTTTCTAACAATCACATTTGGAATTGAATGATCTGTCATTTTAAACCATGGAATTAGGTGATCTCTGCCATTCTAAAATATGGCAGTCACATTCTTTCTAACAATCGCATTTGGAATTGGATGTCTCTGTCCTTTTAAACCATGGAATTGAATGATCTCTGCCAATTTAAACTATGACAGTCACATTCTTTTCAACATTCACATTTAAAGTTGGATGATCTCTGTCATTTGAAACTATGGAACTGGATGATCTCTACCATTTTAAAGTATGACAGTCTCATTCTTTCTAACAATCAAATTTGGAATTTGATGATCTCTGTCATTTTAAACTGTGACAGACACATTCTTTCTAACATTCACATTTGGAATTGGATGTCTCTGTCATTTTAAACTACGGAATTGGATGATCTCTGCCATTTTAAACTATGACAGTCTCATTCTTTCTAACAATCACGTTTTCTAACATTCACATTTGGAATTGGATGTCTCTGACATTTTAAACTATGTAATTGGATGATCTTTGTCATTTTAAACTGACAGCCACATTCTTTCTAACAATTACATTTAGAATTGGATGATCTGTCATTTTAAACTATGGACAAATTATTTTTTTTCTATTTCCATCTTCATCTCACATTTGGAATCAGATGATATCTACCATTTTAAGTCTCACATTTGGACTTGGATGATCTCTGCCATCTTAAGTCTCACGTTTGGATTTGGATGATTTCTACCATTTTAAGTCTCACGTTTGGATTTGGATGATCTCTGCCATTTTAAACTATAGATTGATCAGTTTTTTTTTTTTTTTTCCATGTTAGGAAACATAATCTCTACTATTTTAACTTCATCCTGAATGTGTTTGATCTCTGCTAATTTAACCTATAGATAAATTAGTTTGATTCCAATTAGATGATTCAAAACATTCCAAAAACCACTCTGAAAACTAAGAAAAAGCTATACTTTGTATGTATATATAATAACTTAAAACGAATAAAGAAGCACTTCTCTATATATAAAACCAAATCACACAACCCCCTTCTATAAAAGCCAACAAGAGAGGATACATCCCTACTGGAGAAATTACTACTAAAATCAATAAAAACTGCAAACATATATACCCTCACAATTTAACACTGATTATGCAATCAATTAAAACCACAACAGTTGAGGAGGCTCATTTCAACGTCTTTAGAAATCGAGAACAGATACAATATCATGATTTAAAACTGAACACGAGTTTGCGATGCTGTTACCAGTTCGATAAAAATAAGCTACAGGGTACCTTAAAGCCAAACAAGCTGCAATAAAAAAATCATACTGTAACATTTTTAACCTCATTCTAGAGAATTCCAAAGAGCAATATGATACATCATTTCAATTTGTTGCAACCCAAACAGCTAAATGAGTTAAACCCTTTCAAAATTATAACAAAAATAAAATAAGTTTAAAATGATATAAGCAATTCGAAAAATAGAGTACCAATCCACAGGCCTCGAATCCAATTCCAGAAACATATGGCGCATAGGAATGAAAGGACGAGCCTCAAAAAAACTGTTTCAAAGCCCCATGGCCCCTAAACCCAGCACCAGACAAAACACATACAATTAGAATCAAAAGGTAAAACTCAAAAGGCCGCATTCAAAGTTCCCCATTCATGAGCTATAACAGAAACACAAAAAACAAAACCCAGAACTTCAATGCCAGAGCATTATCCCCATTCAAATTCAATACAGAGTGACAGTGTAAAAAAGTACGAAGTGACAATATAATAGAAAATTGTATACCTTATCTTAATAGTTTAAATATTTATTTTTATTTTTATTTCTTAATTTAATTTTATATATTTTAAATATATAAATAAAATTCAATTTAAAAACTAGAAATTAGCTTTTTAAATTTAATATTTGATGACGAAATTCTTATTGAAATTATGAATTTTTTTATTATTTTTATTTTTATTTTTATTTTTTTTTATTTTTTTTTTTTTTATTTTTTTTTATTTTTTATTTTTTTTTATTTTTATTTTTATTTTTTATTTTATTTTATTTATTTATTTTAATTTTATTTTTTTTCTGTAAAATATTGAAAATAAAAGTCACATCTACCCTTAAGTGAAAGGTAAAGCACCTGTAATTTGTACACAAGTCATCGATATTATACAATCACATCTACCGTAAGTGAAAGGTAAAGCACTTGTAATTTGTACACAAATCAGCCATATTATAGAATCACCTTTCACGAATTGCAAATGATTTGAGAATTTAATCTCATTGGGCTAGCAAAATTTGATAGAAGAATATTTCTGGGATAACAACCAAATAGTTTTCAGAAGAAAAAAAGCATGATATGTATTATATTATATTGAGAAAATATATATAACAGATATTGTGTTACACATTCTCATATGGGTGAAGTATGAGTACCATATTGACATATAGATGCATATGTGTCTAGGAAAAACAAAAAAACACATAATTAAAAACATTCAGATGTGTTTTGTAAGGATATATAGGCCACGGAGAGCATGATGCATATAGAGGAGACAATCAAGGGGATCCATATGTCATGTGCCATAGGGACATGATGCTGTCGATGATGTAGATTGGAGGCACATGTTGGTTCCTGAAAATGATATCGTTCCTCCATTTCCAAACCATCCATAGATATATCAATATTATGAAGCGCCTGTTTCCATTCTGTCTGCTCCACCAAATGATAGCTGCATGGATGGAATCAAAATCTGTTAATGTGAAACCAAAATTGTGAGCCAAAGCATACCAGATCCGTGAGGTGGATGAGCATTTGAAGAATAAGTGGAGGTTGGTCTCTTCGTCATTGCCGCAAAGAGGGCATCTGCTGGGCCCGTGCCATGATCGCTTCCTGAGATTTTCCCATGAAAGGTTTTTGTTATAAAAAACAAGCCATGAAAAATATATAAATTTGGGCGGACATTTGGCCTTCCAGAAAATATATGGGTAGGATGGGGGAGAGTAGGGGTATCTATCAATGCACAGATGAGAATATATGTCCCGAACAGTAACAGGTCTCCTGAAGCCGCAGACTGTCCATTTGAGCTGATCCGCTGAACCATATCGGTGGATGCCTCCTGAATTTAGAGAATCTGTGATGGATTTCCAGTGAGTCGCCATAGAATGCTGTAAGTGGAGGTCATTACCATCCATCCATACTGGGGTAGATCCATTCCATTGTTTGATCATTTTATTCCATGTGAAAATATCTTGGCGATGGAGCTGTTGGATGAGAGCATCTGGGATATTCAGATCTTTGTGTCCACATGTGAGGGGATCGATTCCAATAAAGATGTTGACACCTGTGTGGATGCGCCAACGCATACGAGATATGAAGTATGCTTCTATTTTTTTCATGCTACGCCAGATGGGAGATCCCGTGTTGATGCCAATAATTCCCTTCCTGTACCAAAAGGAGATGTCTTTGCCTTTCATGTATCTTTGGCAAATGATGCTCCATGGTGATGTTCCATAAATACCTCTCCATAGGGAGCGGCAGATCAGTGCATACCCAAATTGTCTTAATTCCTTGATGCCCCATCCACCCTGTTGCTTTGGAATGGCTATGTCTTTCATTTTCGCCAGATGAAACTTTTGATGAATGGTTTTTCCACCCCAGATATAACAAGCCGTGAGTTGGTTGAGCCTGCGGATGATGCCTGTAGGAATGTAGAATAGGTGAGCCCAGTAGACAGATAGATGCGTCAAAACCGCCACTGAGAGAGTAACTCTACCGGCCAATGATAAGGTGCGAAATTCCCAGGATGAAATTTTGTTGTAATATCGCTGCACCAACCATTCCCAATCAGAAGTCAAATAGTTGGGCTTGAGATGAAAGCCAAGATAAGTGATACCATTCCGGATGGGAAGAGTCTGCACTTCAAACATATCAGCAATGATGTTGATCAATTCATTGTTTGCTCCATTGAAATAGAGAGTAGATTTATTCTTGTTAATAATGAGTCCGGTGGCCTTCTGGAAGTTGATCATGATGTCTAATAAACATTGCCAAGAAGGAAGCTGTAACATAGCACATAAGAGAATATCATCAACAAATAAGTTATGCGATAATGATATATGCCTACTGATGCGGATAGGAGAGCATCTGTGGTCATTCACCGCATTGTTGATATGGAGGCTGAGAGAATTCATGACTAGAATGAAGATGATGGGAGCAAGCGGGCATCCCTGTCGGAGGCCCCGTCCAGCTGTAAAAAAAGAAGTAGGTATGCCGTTGATGTTTATGGCATAATTGACATTTTCAATACATGCCATGATCCACATAATCATATCTGGTCGAAAGCCAATGTGTGCCAAAAGACATCGAATAAAACCCCAGTCTATGCAATCATAAGCCTTTTGTAAATCAATCTTTAGTATAGCCCCATCTAAATTATTAGAGAAAATAGAGTGTATGCATTCCTGTGTAGACGCGACAGCGTCCATGATATTCCTGCCCTTGAGGAATGCATGTTGATCGCTGGTCAAATGGATAGCCAGAATACCCTTTATACGTTCAGCTATAATCTTCGATATGATTTTGAAAGAGATGTTACAAAGGGATATCAGCCTGAAATCAGAGAAAGATTCCGCGTCTGGCTTCTTGGGGATGAGGGCTATCAACGTAGATGAAGTGTGAGAATGAATATGACCAGAAATCCTGGAGTCCTCGATCATATGCAGGAGGTCATGTTTGAGGAGCTCAAAAAAACAAAGAAAAAATTCGATGGACCATCCATCGGGCCCAGGACATTTGTCCTTGCTGAATGCTTTAAGGACCTTATGTAGCTCATCCTCCGTAACAGGCTGGAAAATAGTATCGTTGCAGGAATCGTCAAACATGGTAGGATATACCTCAATTCCCCATAGGATGTCTTGGATGTCGGCGCCTCTTCCCCTGCTGTATTGAGCTTTGAAATGATTAATGGCCGCATTAGATATGTCCTGTTGAGAGTATAAAAACCCGCCATGATCATCGCTGATCCGCCAGATAGCGTTGGTTTGTCTTCGGTGGTTTGCATATTTTTGGAAGAATTTTGTGTTGCGATCAGCTAAGCGTAACCATGAGATCCGACTCTTAAGACGCCATGAGGACTCCTCCAAATTTAATAGATGGATTTTCCTGCGAGAAAGTTCAGATATCTGAATTCTCGTGTGGATGTGCATGGAGTTTGGGTCCTGACCAGAGAGGATACGTTCAATCTCCTGTTGGATAAATATGAGTTCATTCCTATTCTTCCGCTTTTCAGCAGTCTGCCATGATTTGACTTTGGAGCGGATGAGAGTCATGCGAGAGTGGAATGATGAGGAGGGGTCATCTTTGACCGAGTCCAGCCAAGCAGAGGATACCATATGGATGAAAGCCGGATCCTCCATAAAGGTATGATCAAATTTGAAAGGGAAATGCTGATTAAAAGTCTTCTGACGCCACTGAAAGAAAATGGGTCTGTGATCTGATATTGTGTCGAAACCAATGGATAGAGAAGGTTGGCCTAAAGAATTGATAATATCAGCCTGCATTATGACACGATCCAGACGCTTAGCAATATATGAGTCGCCCGAGCGGCCATTTTCCCAGGTATGGGATAATGAGGAAGGAGAGATGTCAATGAAGTTCCATTGTAAGAGACGGGCTTTTATAAAATCAGATATGGGGTCCATTTGCCTGCCACCACCCCAAACCTCGTCAGGACCCAGGGTGAAATTCATATCACCAACAAGCATCAAGTGAGGAATCACACACAGATCTGATGAGAAAAAGCGATCCTAGAAAGGTAATCTGTGAGAATATGGCGCATATACGTTGAGGATATTGACTGTAGAATGATGCCCCCGGAAGGATGCATTGAGAAGAATACCCGCAAAGCATTTATAAGCAGAGGCTCGAATCCATAAAGGGTTCCATAAAGCAACAAGACCGCCGGAGAGACCACAAGCACCAATTGCCGAAATATGCCAAGAAGGGAACATCCTTCTGAAGTAGGAGAGAGATGTTTGACAATCATGCATGGATTCTTGAATGAGAATGATCTTGGGATGGACAGAGTAAAAAAGATGTTTCAAGGCAAGATATTTAGGCCCCGCCCCCAGCCCTCGTATATTCATGGAGACAATATCTGTCATGGCACAGATGGGCCAGCCGCATCTTCTCTAAGAGGCTGAGATTGTGTGTGAGACATATCAATGATCCGGATATCAACCAGGGACAGTGAACGGATACCAGTGTCAGATAATTTTGGACGCCCATGGAAGTGTCTGGATCCACCTCGAGACGTCTTCCGAACAATGATGTTCTGTCCCGATGCCGGACTGATAGAGGGAGTGGTCTGATGGAATGGCTTATGGATAGTAAGAGGTTCCAGTTCAGTGGATTTATGGTGGAGGAGCAGATCAATATCGTTGTCAAAGAGATTAGCAGGCGACGATGAGGGAGAGTTGACAGGGGTGGCAGTGATTGGCTCCTTCCCTTTTTTCGAACAGGGAGGAGAGGCATGAGGGGGGGGAGAAGATGAAATAAAGATGGGGAGAGAGCCATTGTATATGTCCCCAATCGGGATGGGAGATGGAGATCGAATGGGGGGGTCGTCGGATGGCTCAGGGATGGATGCGGGAGGCCGAGAGGGAGGGCGAGGGGGGGATGGGAGTCGAGGGGATGCCGAAAGAGGAGGGCCGAAGTCAAATGAAGGAGGAGCATGCGGGATGTCCGAATGAGGGGGATGACGCCGAGACATCAGAGATGAAGAAAGGAGACGACGACGCCGTGCATCTTTGCGAGGGCAATGTTCAATGAGATGTCCCGTCTTATGGCAAGCGGCGCATCGGAAAGGAACACCCCAAAAGTCCAACCGGTGAGATATATGCCGTCCACACCAAGTGATGTCGACCTGCTCCGGATAACCACCTCTGTAAGCGCGTTCTATGAGAATCCAAGAATTCTCTTGTCGCGCTCGCCGATACACCACGGATCCACATATACAAAGCGTCCAATAGAGTTCCCGATAATTTCGAGGACCTCTTTGGACCACATCTCCAAGGGGAGATTTGGAAGCTTTACCCAGATGAGGTTATGAGAGGGAGTGTTTTTGAGAGGGTCGTACCCAATGAACCAACGGTGGAGAGCAAGAAAACTTCGATGTTGCACCCAAGGGACACGGAGAATGGCATCCACGTCGGCAGCATCAATAAAATGGAAACAGAACCAATCTTTCATAAGATGTGAGATAATGGGTGAATAACCAATAATCGGTTTCCAGCGCTCCGCGATCCATTTTCGCATGACGGGCTCCTCCATACATGGAAAGTACCAGCGTCCAATGAGCGCAAATTTTTGAAGGTTCGCAATGCGGTCGGTGAGGTGGGGGGAGTCAATATGGATGGTCGGCGGAGGGGCAGATGATTTAGCCGGAGCACGAGATTTATTATATGAAGAGTGCCGAGCAGGAGGAGAGGGTGGCGTATGTGAGGCGGATGCCGTCAGCCGAGAAGACTGATGAAAAGAAGGATGGATGAATACACGGTCCATGGTGGAGCGGACAGGGGAGACAGGCTGGATTCGAGCATGTGCCTCCTCAGCTTGGATGGCAGCCCGAATCATTGCCTCCGTGGCAGATGATTCGGATGCCGAGTCCATATTGAAGATGAGGAGTCACGTCAGAAAAGAGTCAGTGCTGACAAGAGAGGCCTGACAGAAGATGTAAGGTGAAGGCAAGAAAACCCGGAGAAGACGAGTCCAGAAAAGGATCCGATAGTAAAGTCAGCAAAAGAAATCTCGGGAAGGAGGAATGATTCCAGAAATCGGACAAAAAGGAATAGGAATAGTACCAGTAAGTCAATACATGTATGAAAAGTAGCTGAAAACGTTAATGGACATCGCCGCCGGAAACCATCAGGAGAATAAAAGAACTATATATGGGCAGCGTGTTTCCCCAAGTGCCAGGAAAAGAAATCCCAGAAAATCCCAAAGCGAGCAGAGAATAAAAGGTGGCAGGAATCCGTATGACGCAGAAAGGCAGAGGAGAGTCCTGTACCGGAAAACCCAGCCGGAAAAAGGGGACGAGAAAAATCTGCAGAGGAAAGAACCAGAGCCGAGGAACGTCTATGAAGACGCAGAGCCTTGACAGAGGTCGCAACAGCAACAGAAACAAGAGAAGGTACACCACCAGGAGCATATGCGAATACGCATATCAGTGCAAGGCTTGTAAATCCGGAAGAAGTGTTCCAGAAATGAAATAATATCCCTCCCCATCTTAATGCATAAGACAGAATATAAGCCAGCATATGTAAGCAAATACAGAGCATAGGAAAATGATAATGAAGGTTGATAGAATTCTCATAACGTGAAATAAAACATGTAACCATATAGAAATCCACCATATGTGGGGGAAAAACAAAAAAATCATGTTATATGCCGATATATGTCTGAGATGAAAAAAAATACTGTAGTTATTCAGCATAAACTGTAAGTAAAACAGAGAAATCCAGATATATAGTGCGAAACCAGAGAGTATGGCGAAGTGAGGAACGTACCTGGAGTAGTCGCGTCCAAGGGAAGAGCCGCAGACGTGGATGCAAAGATGGTAGAATAAAATAGCTTCGTGTAAGGACAAGGGAAAATGCAGAGAGGTGTCCAGCACCCTGCTCCGGCAGCACAGGCCGAGGGACCTAAACAACTCTGGAAACGGAATAGGCGGAGAAACAGTGTGGTGCCAAGCACCTGCGCCAGCGGCACAAGGCCGAGGGAAACCTTAACAAAACAGGATAGTCGGGATTATAAAGCCGGGAGTGTGGACTGTGTATGCGACAGCTGTGGATATTGCATGAGAGATTAAGGATCAAGGGCGCCACGGGGAGCTCATGCATCACGTCCCATACAAGGTGGTCCATGAGAGATGTCCAACGAGATGGTCCATGATAGGAGGGAGGGGCGGCACTGATCCAAACAGAGGTGTAGGATAGGTGGGTAGATCCGGCACCAGAGGCCCACGGGGCATAAAAGAGTTGGTCAATGAGTGGAGGACCCAAAACGGTAAGACTTACCCGGTCATATGCGACGCCATTGGTCTTCCCTGGAGCACTACCCCAAGCATAGGTGAGCTATCGCCGCGTACTGGTTCGCCGCTCACTGGTTCATATAACGACGACCAAATAGTTGTCCACAGAAGGGCTGATTGTATGAACCATGTTTATAATTATTATTATATTTATAATAAGATAATTATTATTTTTTAATATTTTTTAATTCTCAACAATTATAATTATAAGGGTTGCATAACAGAGTAAGTACGGTTTAGTTTAAATATAAACATAGGTAGATTGAAGTAAAAAATAATAAAAAATAAAATTGTATATATCTCATTTTACAATAATAAGGCAATTGTATTTAGGGAAAAAAAATGTAATAACATTTCATGCATTTATTATTTTTGTTTTGTTATGACGATAATGATGATGATGATGATTAACTTTAAGTAAGATCAATATGGTCTATCGGACCTAATGAAGAAGAATAATATAATTGAGATTCTCCAAGATCTTACTTCTATGATAAAAACAAAGGGAAAGAAGCGCTCCAGGATCACTATAATTGGGTTGGCTTAACATGCCAAGAAGATTGAAATTGTGGCAGGTGTTAGGGAAATGAGAGCAAATGTGAGTAAGAGTGAGGAAATCTAAAAGAAAGTGTTTTTCATCTTCCACCCTCTTCTTATCGCAAAACTGACGGATTCTATCTTCTGAGGGAGTTTTGGGAGTAGACCACCTCCTAGTTTCACTTTGAAGCTCATGAGAATTAATTCTAATCCTAGAAATGTTCATTTTTTTCTTAGTGTTCATTAAAATAAAGAGATAATTATGGTTACCAAGGGTGGGGTTGATCACCTCCTTATAATATATTAGCTTTCTTTTACCCTCCATATCCTTATCATCCCATAATTTATCCTTAAATTGGGAGGTGATACTATCTTTGACACTATCCTTTCTTCCCACGATGATCTCCTTGTTTATTCCCCAATGGTTGAACCAAGACTGGGCATCCTTATACCACCCATGTTTGAGGTGGAGGTGGAGGTTTTGACTAAGGTTAGAAGCAATTTTGGGAAGCCTCTTGGCTTCCATGTTGTCAAGATTCTTCTTATACATCAGATACTTCAACATAGCCATGCTTTCAATGAGGGAAAGGCCAGCCTCGATCAGGAGGATAAGATAGGGGGTATTTCCCATGATATTAAGGTTGCAGGTAATGATTTTCTTTTGAATCATCTCAATCTTTCTCAACAACTCTCTGGATATACTGCAACCCCAAACTTCAAATCCGTGTAAGACAACAAGGGTGATGTGGGTCTAAAAGAGGAACCTTTTTTTACTCCAAATACAAAGATTGACTAACTTACAATTGTTTTCAAGATCATAATAAGGCTATAAGCTTTCCAGCCTCCAATAATCCATTTCTTAATGCTATAATTCAAGTTGAGCTAATGAGGAACATCAATACCCAAATATTTATAAGAAGAAACATCTTCTAAGAAATTGTTATCAATGATGAAATTACCTTGGTTGATCTTTTACATTTGATAATCATAACTTTAGTTTTGTTGGTATTAACTGTAATACCCATATTGGAGTAGTAATCAACAAGAGTCTTCAGTTTATTTTCTAGGTCAGTGTGGCTTCTAGCAAGAATAACAATATCATCAACATAAAGGAGAAGATTAATGATTATACTAGCAAGCTCGGTGCCCTTGCAACCCACAGTTTCCAAACACTCCTCTAGATTATCGATGTAAATGCCAAAAAAGGCAACGAGTAGAGGACACCCTTTCTTAACCCCGATATTGCATTTAATATTTTTAGACCACCCTTTGTTGGTCTTAAGCTTGGCAACAACAGTCTCGTACAAGCGAATCAAAACAATCCTCAACTTAGGACGAGCCATTATCTCATCAAGATTATTCCAGAGCTTATCCCAAGGAGCAGTGTCAAAGGTTTCTCTAAAGTCCACAAAGTAGCAGAAGAGATCGGTTTTAGTATTGCGACCTTCCTTGACAATGATCCCAAGATTGACAAGACGGTCGATAGTCAAGTGATGTCTCCTAACCCTCGCTTGCCCTTTAGTTCTTTTACCATGGTTTTCAAGCCAAAGGCTAATCTTCTTTTCCAAAATGATCTCATAAAGTTTGGCTGATATGTGGCTAATCATAATGGTCTTGTAGTTAGAGAGAGTGTTTTTTCCTCATTTTTAAAGATAAGATCAACAAGGCTTTACGTCCAAGACTTAGTGAATCCATGCTTTACAACCAAAATAATAAGCTTTTAAAGATGAGAAATGAAGATAAATGTTAGTAAATTATGCATACTTAATGTTAGTAAATAAAATATTTTAAAAAACATTTGCTGAAACATAATTTTTGATATAACTACATTCTAAATTTGATATATTTTACCATTTTTCATATTCATGGAGTTAAATACATTTTAAATTAATAAAAAAAAAATTCCAAATATTGTTGAACAATTCACAAATCAATCATAAAATATAATTTCAATATGGTATTACTTCAGAAAAAGCACTTCAATATAAAGAAAAGATAATTATTTAAGCAACTTTATTTTAATTTTATACGAATTGAAATTTAAGAAAGAAAAAGTAATGAAATATAAATTTAAATGAATGCAAAATAAAAGATATAAGACTTCACGCGAGAATAATACTATATTGTATCTTTGATATTATTAAACAATGTGAATCAAATTTTAATTTATCAAAAAGTCATATTTCCGGAATGATCTCTAGGTGAACACATGCATTAAATATTTAATAATTAATTATGAGTGCCTTGCCATTTATGTGTAATGTCTCGCTTTTCAAACGTAGTATCTACACAACATTTGAAGTTAAACATGATTTTGGTACTTAAATGTATTTTATTATTAAAAATATTCTAAATAGTGATTGTACCGAATGTTGTAAAGGAAATGTGATAAGGTAGTAATGTAGAAAAGAGTAATATTAACAGTGAATGTGTCACTTAATAATATTTGGAGAAAAATACATAGATGTGGTTAATACTCAAAACTGATTCAACAATTTGAAACATTGTGAAATCATACAAAAGATTAAGAACCATATTTCTGTGCTATATAAGTCAAATACAAAACAAAAGGGAAAAATACAAAAAATCAGTAGATTGAAACTGTTAGAACCCTGGTGAAAATTCCATGTAATAAAAGTTAATAAAGAAAAAATAATAACCACAGTTGATGGGACACATATTCCAAGTTGAATGTTGAGCAAGACATCCTAGTGTGGGTGTTCATCAGTTTATTAATGGCTAAGGAAATTGGTGAAGGCAATGGCTAAGGCTTTGGAAAGGGAAAATGGCATTTTTGGCACATTTATTTATGAAAATAATGGAAATTAAAAGAAAAGGGAGGTGAAATGTCACAGGTTGCATGTGAGGAGGAAAATGAAAGATTGGTACACAAACTTTTGTCAGTTCAGTTTTGGAGCTCCCTCATTATTCTCTCTCTTTCATGCTCTAGGATACTTAGATTTTTCTTGGAGCACTCTTAGAGGGTGTGACATACTTGGATTTTTGGAACAAGAAGGCAAAGGAAGAACATGAAAGCAAGAGGGCATTGGGATCAACAACTACATTAGATTTTTCTTGCAGGTATTGAGTTGCATGTATGTTTTCCTCACTAGTTTTGGCATGCATGACACATGCATGTGGTTTATTGGTCATGATCTGTCACTGGCATCGAGGATTGCCTGGATTGATAATGGATTTGCCTAGCCTTTCCATTTATTGGATAGCCATGGAGATTGTGAGTTTATTTCCTTCTTTTATTTTGGTTGGTTCTCATGTTTCGTTAGCTTGGGTTGAGTTACTAGTCCTGGAAGTCCTGGTTGGACAAACTCTTTGGAAGCCCTGGTTGGAAAAATGCTCTAGAAGCCTTGTAACAACTTGGTTGAGTTACTAGTCTTGAAAGCCTTGGTTGGAAAAATGCTTTGGAAGCCCTCAGTGGGTTGAGTTACTAGTCCTCGAAGACATGGTTGGAAAAACTCTCCAGAAGCCTAAAATAAGTTGTGGGTTGAGTTATTAGCTGTGGAAGCATTGGTTGGAAAAATGCTCTCGAGTCCTAGAAGGCTTGGATAGAAACCAATCTGATGATGGTTTTGTGATGTCTAACCATGATGTGGAATCACTGTTGACGGGTTGAGGTGGATGGCCTCTAGATGTGTTCTATGAGATCCCATATTCATGCTTGGAATATGGCATGGGGTTAATGACTGAAGAGAAATTTAGCTCATTCATTCTAGGTCAGGTGGAATGTGGAAGTCTGATTCCGGGTTTGGATTTTGCATCATCAATGTGAGGTTATTTCTCCTTATATTTCTATGAGTATTATATTGGTCTATATGTGGATTATATGGTTGTGATTTCCTTGGTATTTCTGCTGCTATTATGTTGGTTATGTATGTGCTTTATGACAATAGATATGTATGGCTTTGTTCATGTTTTTACTGGTAAATGAATGAACATTGTATCTATGACCTAATGGATGAAATTAAAGCTAATGTGTTGAGGCACCAATGTCTCTTAGCGATTCTACTATAGGTATGAGACCCCTATGCTTAGATTTTTTATTTACACTTATAGATTACATATTCGCGATATATTTGAAGAAATGCCTAATCTGTAGCTGAATATTAGTTTTGTTGTGCTAATTTAATTTACAGATTTAAAAACACATGCTTTTCTATTGCTTCATGTGTAGGGTTCTCTTATGTTGTTTGTGATTGGAAACAGGTAAATTTTATTTCAAGTTCTATGTGAAATCATGAGCATAATAGCATGAAAGTAAGTACTGAACAACATTAAGAAAACAAACAAAAAAATATCACGAAAAAGACTCAACACAATGTTTTGATAAAGGAGTTCACCCCTCCTAGGCTACATCTCCTTGGTCTAGCTTCCATGGCTTGAGCCTCTGTATTTGCTCAAAATGGAAAAAGTGTACTTTACAATGCTCTACAGCTCATGAAACCTGCTTCAAATGACCCAAAGCATGAAAAACACTTTAATTTGACTCTCCAAACTCTGCAAATGGCCCACAACTATTCTGGGCATGAGGTCCTCCCTAGTGGTCCTACGCTTCCTAAAAATTCAATGTGGAAAAATCACATACAAAAGTGCTCCATAACCTCTGAAACCTATTCCAATGAGTTCATATTATCAAAATCATCTAGGAATGACTATTCATTCCCAAAATTGGTCGAAAATTGCTGCAATTATGACTTAGACAGTTTTTCCCTAAAAATCGCCTCCACGTCTCGAGAAACTCCAATTAAGGCCGCTAATTCTGGAGCAGTTCCGAATTTGGCAAAAGTGCCAAAAATACAACCAAATTAAACTTAGGATTAACTACAAATTAATTGGGGTTAATTAGTGGTAATCCATATTAGTTAAGCGCTAATCAAAAGTTAATGCAAACACTGCGCAATTTTCCTGCTAACCATTGGAGCTAACTGTTTTGGGTGGATGCATGTCGCATGGTGGCACTAAATTTAATTGTCGTGGTTTTGAGCCATTGGTGTAAATGTTAACTGTAAAACATTCCCCGAAGTGTTCACATGTCTTGTTGTAACTGTCATGGTCGTGGTTCATGCTATAACTGCCGAAGGGTTCGATAACTGTTTGATGTAATGGTGGGCATGTTCACACGGGGGGGTCGGCCTGCGGGCTGGCCCTCCCCTAACTACCAACCTTAAATGTAACATACGTTAACAATATGTGAAACCCTTTACAGTTAAGAAACAAATAGTTAGCAGAGTTGGTTGAAGGCTTTGGATTGTGGAGGGGAGGTCGCAGGGTCGAACCCCGATGCCTCCACAAAATTTTATCATACCATTGTAGGGGCACATGGTGGCCTTTGAGCTTGCCATGTGTTGCCTTCTAATTGGACCAACTCAAACGCTACTGCCCAATTATGCGCTGCCACATGTCAACATATTACTCATCCACCTATACAAGAATATTCTAGGGAATATTCTAAAGAATATTCCAACGAATATTCTAAAGAATATTCCAACGAATATTCCAAGAAATATTCTAGGGAATGTTCCAAGGAATATTCTCCTTCCTGAATGGGCTGTACGGATGCCCAGTCAACCTCTTTTATTTTTTATTTTCTCAAAATTTTACATGTTTGGTGAAACGGTCAGCAGGATCTAACTTCCTCATATGAGCTCTGTTATTGACGAAATGAGTTGTGTTGGGATCATATTTTCGTGACGGATGTGTTCGTTCAATTTCGAGCGATTCCGAGCACTTTGATTTTTCAGCTATTTCTTGCCCCTAATCCAAATTCTGATCACTCCTTCCCACCGACAAGCCTTTGGACCCACAAAATTTGGTTATTTGATGAGAGCTAAACACTCTTCTCCTTCCCAAGTTCTATCAAATGATTCTACTTGAAAGGTCTCCATGACAACCACTTGGGTACACTAACCTGCCTTATATTTCAAATGGCTATGTCCCTTGACCTATGTTCTCCTTTTGTTGCTGACCCAATCCAACACTTGCTACACACTTTTTGGCTCCAAAATACCTTTTTTGTACCACATTGATCCCTCGGTTCTTGGAAAACTAATACAATCTGATAGCCTTCCCACTGAGAATCTTGGTGTCAACACATATAATGATCTACAATGGCTGCAATTTTTTGGCATCTTGTCCACTTTCGCTTCTTGCCTCTATCATCCTCCAATTCAACATGTTTATTATGTCATGATTTGAGAATGAAGGCTAAGAATGATCATCTTTCTCAAGAATGGACCTTCCAAAATCCTGCAACATCTTGTCACAAATACACCATTAACTGGAAAAACACATTATGCAAGAAATATAACTTGACGACCTCTTCGCTTTGCTTCATCAAAGAAAAAAATGTCACATCATGTAACATCGCCATGTACTCTTGCATCTTTGTGTACAACCCATTGATGCAGGAGCATCTGATTCGGAGGAAAAATCTTCTGATTTATTCCACAAAAAAAAAAAAAAAATCTACAGGAAAGGAGTGGGATCCTTTGCCTGCTGTTTCTATGTCTTTTTAGTTAAAATTAGGAAATAGATAAGGAATAAAACATGCCATCTTTTCTAGATAGACTTAGAATAAGGCATGCTAGATTAGTTGTTATAAAAAACAAAGAAAATCTCTAAACTACTATGTATTGCTACTTTTCTATATGTGACTGCTTTTGTAATAAGGCAGCTATGGATGAAAAAGGAAAAAGATGTTAAACTTGGCCACCAAGGAGGGAAGATTCTCTCTCACGTAGGACTCCAGAATTAGAAACCCATTGTGTGCATGAACAGTAGGAGAATGGATTCAATTGGTAGCTCTTCAATGAAAAAAAACACATTGCCTGGAATTATGAAGAGGGCGCGTATCTGTGGAGGGCGGAATATATTTGGCTATGTAATGACTGTGTGTGATTTTTCTGGACAGCTCATATATAAAATTGTTTTGGTATTGTTAACCGACAAGACTGTATGTGCGTATTAAAAGTGTTGTGTGTGCGCTATTTCCAGAGAAATGTGTTGTATGCCTGTGGTAATTTATAAAGATTGTGCGTTCAGAACGGTAGATCGGTAGAAGTATGTGGTTTTTGTATGGACAGCAGAACTGTCGCTGTGGATTTTTATTGAGAACACCGTGGCATTGAACCGTGAAAAAAAAACCTGTGAATAGTGTATGGAGAGCGCACTGTGAACACGTTACAGGTTGTGTATTGTTATAATATTACATGTTGAAATTTATGGTGTGTGTTTAAACTGCTGTGCGCACAATTGTATATACGTTATTGCTATTGTTAAGGACTATGTGTGGGCGCGCATTCCTATTTACTGTGTGCGGTATGTTCATATATTGCTAACAGTTGGGTATAAGTTTTCTATCCTTGCTTGTGAGCTACCTTATATTTCCGTTAGTTTGGTTGTTGTGCGCATGTTCTGCACTGAGATCCATCATACCTAATCGCAGTTATAACATGAGCTGTATAGCCGATCCTCTATTTTTCATACATAGTTTTGTATGAAAAGGCATCTAATCCCATCCTGAATTGAAAGCATTGTAGATTTTACACCAAAAAGAAGTTGTTGGATTAATGACAGATGATTTCAGGGCTTTGACAAGGGAAAGAGAAGAAGACATAGAAGATATTTCAAACAAACTAGGTAGACTATCATTAGAGCTGGCAAGCAGTCCATCATTAGTGGTATCAGAGCCAACAACTGGCATTGAATTAAATCTCAGGAGCAATAGAAGGATGGCTTTCAGGGTTGGAAGAGGACGAGGACGTGGTGGAAGAGGACGGCCTGCTGAAAATGTCGAATTGAGGGAATATATAGAAGAGCTGCGAGCTAGATTGGATGCGTTAACCTCCGGCAGGAACATAGATGATGGAGATGTGGGTGAACCCGAAGTTGAAGCTACTGAGGAGGAAGCTGTAGAGGTTACTCCTGAGATGAGGCTCTTTCAGTCAGTGTTGAAATCCACAGTCAGGCCTTGGAATCAATTAGTACTGATCTACCAAGGAGGACTGAATCCAGAAGAATTAATCGACTGGATTAATAGCATGGAAAAATTCTTCGATTATGAAGAAACAGAAGATGAGAAGAAGGTACAGTTTGCTGTCACCAAACTAAAAGGCCATGCAGCGCTCTGGTGGGATGGTGTACAGGCAGAAAGGAGGAGACTGGGTAAGCAGCCAATCAAGAATTGGAGCAGGATGGTAGCAAAGCTAAAAGGTAAATTTTTGCCCAGTAACTATCAACAGACATTGTTTAGACAAATGCAAAATCTTAGACAGAGAGATTTGACGGTAAAAGAGTATACAGAAGAGTTATGTAGGGTGAGTATAAGAGCTGGAGAAGCCCAAGACACAGATGAAAAAGTGGCTAGATATATGAATGGCCTCAGAATGGACATTCAGGATGAAATAAGTTTACCGTCTCCAAAAACATTAGAGGAAGCCTATCAGATAGCACTGAAGGCTGAAGAAAAACTCATGAGGAAGCAGTCTGCCAGAGGGAGAGGGACTTTCAGAGGGAAAGGAAGTCAAGGTGGTAGAGGAAGGTCTACAACACCTAAAGATGGAGCTAGTAGTAGCTCAACCCCGCATGCACCCAGAGGAGGTGATGCAAGAGGTAGGGGGATTTTTTCCAGAGGAAGAGGCAGAGAAATAAGATGTTACAGATGTAACAAACCGGGACACAGAGCTTTTGAGTGCCCAGAGAATGCAGAAGTAAGGCAGAGAAATGCAGTTGTTGCTCCAACTGAGGAAGAGGCACCAGTGACAACAGTACCAGAAGAAGAAAACACACAAGAGAGAGGAGAATCTCTGGTACTTAACAAAGTTTTGATTAAACTAGCAAATGAGGTGACTGAACTGCCACAAAGGAAAACTTTATTTAGGACAGTATGCAAAGTTCAAGGGAAATGTTACGAGATGATCATTGATAGTGGCAGCACTGATAACTTGGTTTCTACAGAAGTAGTAGAGAAATTGAAGCTGAAGACAAGGAGGCACCCAACACCGTATAAGGTGTCATGGTTACAAAAGGGACATCAACTACTGGTAAGTGAACAGTGTGAATTGGAATTTCAAGTGGGCAAGTACAAAGATAAAGTTGTTTGTGATGTGATGCCTATGGACGTGTGTCACATATTGCTGGGAAGGCCTTGGAAATATGACAGAGGAGCCATGCATGATGGGAAAAGAAACACCTACAAGTTTGAGAAAGATGGTGTTAATCATACATTACTGCTTCTACCAGAAGAAGGTGGACCGGGACAGAAGACAGATCCAAAAACTCTGTTACTTGGAGGAAAGAAGTATTTGAAGCAGATGGAAGAAAATGAGGTAAATTATGCTGTAATTTGCAAGCCCAAGGTAATCATGACTTCCACCAAAGTTTCTGATTTACCCATTGAAATTCAAGAAATGTTGGAGAATTATTATGATATTATTTTTGATGATTTGTCTAATGAGTTACCACCCATCCGAAGAATTAGTCATCATATAGATTTAATTCCTGGAGCAAGCTTGCCTAACAAAGTAGCATATAGAATGACTCCTGCAGAAAATGAAGAAATTAAGAAACAGGTACAAGAATTGCTTGACAAGGGGTTGATCAAGGAAATCTTGAGTCCTTGTGCGGTACCAACAGTGCTGAGCCCAAAGAAAGATGGAGGCTGGAGAATGTGTACAGATTCAAGAGCCATTAATAAGATCACAATCAGGTACAGATTTCCGCTACCCAGGATTGAAGACTTAATGGATTGCTTGTCTGGTGCAAAATATTTTTCCAAATTAGATCTTAAAAGCGGGTATCATCAAATAAGGATAAGAGAAGGGGATGAGTGGAAAACCGCTTTTAAGACCAATGAAGGATTATATGAATGGAGAGTGATGCCTTTTTGGTTGTCCAATGCACCAAGTACATTCATGAGACTTATGAATGAAGTTCTTAAAGAATTCATTGGTAAATTTGTAATAGTATATCTGGATGATATATTAGTCTATAGCAGGTCTAAGGAGGAGCACTTGAGGCATTTAAATTATGTCCTGCAGAAGCTACAGTAGGAAAAATTATTGTTGAACCTGAAGAAATGTTTATTCCTAAAAGAGGAGTTGGTGTACTTGGGATTTGTGATTTCAACTGAAGGATTAAAGATGGATCCAGAAAAGATCAAAGCAATTGTGGAGTGGCCTTCACCCAAAAGTGCTTTTAAGGTAAGGAGTTTTCATGGTCTTGCTAGTTTTTACAAAAAATTCATTAAGAATTTTAGTAAGATTAATGCACCTATTATTGAGACCATAAAGAAAGATAAACAGCCATTTAAGTGGACTGTTGAAGCAGAGAGAAATTTTCAGCTGTTAAAGAAGAAAGTAACTGAAAAGCCTATTTTGGTTCTTCCTGATTTTAACAAAACCTTTCAAGTTAAGTGTGATGCCAGCGCAGAAGCAATTGGAGGAGTTTTGAGCCAAGAAGGTAGACCGATAACTTATTTCAGTGAAAAGCTAAATGATGCAAAAAGGAAATATTCTTCTTATGATAAGGAGTTTTATGCAGTTGTGTAGGCATTAAAGAAGTGACGACATTATTTGATGTCAAAAGAATTTATTTTCTATTCAGATAACCATGCATTGCAGTTTATCATGCAGCAACCAAAGCTCAGCTAGAGACATGCTAAATGGGTGGAATATCTTCAAAGCTTTCATTTTGTGTTGAAGCATATAACTGGACAGTCAAACAAAGTTGCAGATGCCTTAAGTAGAAGGAATGTTTTGTTGTAGGAAAGTCAAATCCAAGTGGTGGGTTTTGATTTTCTCAAGGAGTTATACGAAAATGATTCAGATTTTAAAGAGGCATTTGAAGCTTGCAGGAATCCAGCTTTGGCAGATAGGAGCAAATGGTTGGATTATTTTCTACAGGATGGTTTGTTGTTCAAGAAAAATCAGTTGTGCATACCAGTCTGTTCGATGAGGGAAAATTTAATCAAAGAAAAGCATAGTGGAGGACTTGCAGGTCATTTTGGTACAAAAAAGACTTTGGAGCAGCTCAACAGGTTTTATTTCTGGCCAAGAATGAAATCTGAGGTGGAGAAGTATGTAAGAAATTGTAAGGTCTGCCAGTATGCGAAAGGAAGAAGCCAGAATACCGGAATATATATTCCATTGCCCATTCCAGATAGGCCTTGGGATATGATAAGCATGGATTTTGTGTTGGGATTGCCAAAAACTCAAAGAGGGTATGATTCAATTTTTGTTGTAGTAGATAGATTTTCAAAAATGGCACACTTTATTCCCTGTTATAAAACTAGTGATGCTTCTCACATTGCTAACTTGTTTTTTAAAGAAATTGTAAGGTTGCATGGGTTGCCCAAAAGCATTGTTTCAGACAGGGATTCAAAGTTCGTGGGACATTTCTGGAGAACATTATGGAAGAAGTTGGGAACTAAGCTAAGTTTCAGCTCAGCCTATCATCCTCAATCTGATGGACAAACCGAAGTTGTGAACAAAAGTTTAGGCAATCTTTTGAGGAGCCTTACTGCAGAGCATCCAAAGCAATGGGATCAAGTATTGCCACAAGTTGAGTATGCATATAATGATTCGCCAAACAGGAGTAGAGGACAGAGTCCATTCCATATTGTTTATGGAATACATCCTAGAGGAATATCTGAACTAAGAAATTTGGGGAAAGAAGAAATGAGGAGTGCAGAAGGTGAAGACTTTGCTTCCAGGATGCAATCAATTCATGAACAGGTGAAACAGTAGCTGCAAGATAGCAACATCAAGTACAAAACCAGAGCAGACATGAAGAGAAGAGAAGTGAATTTTGAAATTGGAGACTTGGTTTTAGCACATCTCAGGAAGGAGAGATTTCCAAAAGGTGAATATAATAAGTTGAAGTCTAAGAAAATTGGACCATGCAAGATACTAAGGAAGTTCTCTGCAAATGCTTATGAGATTGAATTGCCACCTGGTGTAGGAATATCACCAATTTTTAATGTTGCAGACTTGTATAAATATGAAGATAAAGCTACAGATGATGCAATACAGGATCAAGAGACTACAGAGATTAACTGGATAAAACATCTACCCACAACAAGGACTTTACAGCCATAAAGAATTCTAGACAAGCAGGTGCACAAGAAGACAAGGAGACGGGAATACTTCCAGTATCTGGTCAAATGGAAAGGACAACCAATCACTGAAGCTACTTGGGTTACAGAAGCTGTTCTATAGAAACTGGGCAAATCTGTAGACCAGCTCATGGACAGGAGCCCATGAAGAATTTTGTCCTCAGGAGTCTGATGCAGGAGCATCTGATTCAGAGGAAAAATCTTCTGATTTATTCCACAAAATCAAAAAAAAATCTACAGGCAAGGAGTGGGATCCTTAGCCTGCTGTTTCTATGTCTTTTTAGTTAAATTTAGAAAATAGATAAGGAATAAAACATGCCATCTTTTCTAGATAGAATAAGGCATGCTAGATTAGTGTTATGGAAAAAACAGAGAAAAACTAAGTTACTATGTGTTGCTACTTTCT
This sequence comes from Pinus taeda, assembly GCA_000404065.3. Taxonomy (NCBI): domain Eukaryota; kingdom Viridiplantae; phylum Streptophyta; class Pinopsida; order Pinales; family Pinaceae; genus Pinus; species Pinus taeda. The sequence continues at coordinate 37,892 of APFE030915614.1, forward strand.
ATATGTGACTGCTTTTGTAATAAGGCAGCTATGGATAAGAAGGAAAAATATGTAAAACTCAGCCGCCAAGTAGGAAAGATTTCCTTTCATGTAAAAGTCTAGAATTAGAAATTTTTATGCATGAACAATGGGAAAAATGAATGTATTCGTAGCTCTTCAAGGAGGAAAAAAAAACGAGTGTCTTGGATAGAAATTGAGAGCGCGGACCTGTGGGAGATGGTATGTAGTTTAGCTGTGTAAAAAGGGAGACATATTCCACACTGTTCATAATTTTATGGTTTAATACAAAGAGTTGGATGTGCTTTAAAATAACGGTGCGTATACTGTCCTTTTTATGGTATGTATGCCTGCTGTGGTATTATATGTAAATGTTGTGGCAATTAACCTAGAGCGTGGCAACTAAAAAGGACCAATATACAGTGCGTGCTATGGACAACGCACTATAATTTCGATAGTGTTTATTTGTTAATGCTAAATGGTGTGAGTTGTGTTGTTTATTAACAAGTTGTGCACTGTACGCATAATTCATGTATTGTGTATTGTATAACGTTACAAAAGTTCTGCTAATGCTGTGCGTTCAACACTTATATGGTGTAGCGTTATAATGATATAATGTGTGTGCGTTCAAAGGTTCTGTGCGCACATTCCATATACCATGTTTTCATTCATGAGAACGGTGAGTAGATATTCAAATGCAGCAAGGCGGAAGTGTTATTAGTTTGTGACAACAATTACAAGGCTTCCATTATTGCACGAGTTGTAGATTTAATGACTGATGACCTCAGTGAATTGACAAGAGACCGAGACGGAGACATAGAAGATATTGCAATCAAACTAGGAAGATTGTCACTAGCACGAGCAAGCAGTCCATCAACAACTGACATTCACAAGTAGGCAACCAAATGGTATACTCAAAAGAAAGCCCTCAAGGAGAAATACAAGCATTTGAAACATGAGCTCCACATTCAGAAAGATGCCCAAGCTTAGAAGAACATAGATGCATTGTTAAAGGCAACAGAGGTACAGGCAAGAACAGAGTATAGAGGCAGCACATCAGGATTAGCATGAGGATATACTAAATCATTGAGGTTGGGGGAGATGTTGGTACCATTCCATTGCCATCTTTTTCTTCTAGAAACACTATCATTTGTCTATCCTTTTCTTCCATAGACCCCTCATATCCATCGAAATTGATTAATTAATAGCATTATAGTTGTTAGTTTACATTAAAGTTAATTTATGAATTTTTATGTTAGAAATTAGGAATTTTCAACAAAAAGATTACAGGAAGTCATGACATCCTGTAAGTGGTTTATCATCTGACACGTGGCATGATAGGCAAGCCAAAGCAATGGATAGGAACGAGATCTGGAATGTACAAGCATGGTGAAAAATCGATTCAAGAGCAAATCAAAAGCTCCTTGTTATGCGGTCAATGCTGGTCAAACCCAACCCTTTTTGTTTACAAAGGCAACAAAAAACCATGGTTTCCCAAACCGGTTTCATTTTGTTTTTGGAAATCGGTTTACATTAGGAAGGACCAAAAATTACTCTTTTGTAAAAGTAGAAACATATGCTTAATGAATGTACATTCGATTTAGATAGGGACATGCAGATAAATACTGCGTAATGTTTTTGTTTCAACGATTACAGTTACGATTATTATCTTTGTGTATCATTTGAGAACAGAACTCTTGTATGTGATTGCAATCTTCAAAACTTAATCACAGTGATCGTGTTAATCCAACAGTGTTTATGTGTTAATACTCTTGTTGCTTGAGGTTACTTCAATGTGCCATTGAAGCGTGGACGGGCCCTACGCGGATTGTTATACTGTTAATTTTATTTGCATAGCATTTTTGAATTTGAGTAGTGTGCATAGTGTTAAGTGTTATTTCCATGCTTATGATTTTATCGATTTAATTAGAAATTCTTGCAAATGGTATTTATGGTGATAGCTTAAAGACTTGATCGTTAGATCATTGAACCATATCTTGTAAGAGATTTGGTCCATCGTTAGATTTTAAAGAATCTCCATAGACTCTATTTTGATGCATTTAAAATTCAGTGTGCTTTTGATTTTTCATGAATGCTTAAGTGTTAAATAGACAGAGCTTTTGTGCATAGCATCCTTGTAAGAGGATTAAAATCTCAGTCTAGCAATATGTTGTACCTTTAGGATAGTTAGATAAATTAGGTGATCTGAGGGTTAAGGTGAGAGGAAACATATCTTAACCTCTTGTAAAGGAGTGTTGTAGCCTATCACAGTAAACCCTTAGTTAGGTCCTTTATGTCTATAGACTTTAGACACGTGCCTCTAAGTTTACCTCCCTTGGTTGATAATAAATCTAGTCTAATCTAGCACCCAAGATTGGCCACTACAGTGTTTTTGAATTTATTAATCTAAATATTATTTTGTTATTTTTAAATTGACATCATGTAACAACACCTCATCATAATGGGTTGTAATTAAAAAAATGTCTTAATTATAATAAATTTTTAATTTTCACTTTTTTTTATTATTATTTTTGTTAGTATATTACTTTTAAAATGTTACATGTCAACTCCATATTAAATGAAATCTCTATCATACCTTGAATTAAAAAGAACTTATTAATGAATAATATATATATATATATAATTATATATATATATATATATAATATATATATATATATATATATATATATATAATATATATATATATATATATATATATATATATATATATATATAGATATATATTGATAGAAGTTGATAGTGCTGGATGGAGCCTGCGCGAGGAGGATACAGTTAGGGTTTTACACCTACGGAAGCCCATGGATGGCACTGAACCTTTCTTGGTTGCTTTCAACCGCCTACACATCACCCCTCTCTGCTATGGTCTACTCTACCGGAAGGAATTACATGTCTTGCGTATATCGGGAGGATACTTGCTGTTCCATTAGCTATCAGTCTACCACCGCGATTTGCACGTGCTCCTTACTGATCGGCTAGGGTTTCTTGCTGGTAATTTCCACTGTTTTACCTATTGTTACGGAGGGTTTTATCCGTTCCAAGGTGTAGCTGTCATAATGGAGGACTTAGATGCTGTCGACTATTCCGAAGACCCTCTGGAGGGGGTTTCCATCTGGCATTCCTCCTACTCCACGTCGGCTGGTCTGTACAGCTCCAGTTTTTTTTTGGCTGAGCCCTCTCGGTCTCTCCCTGTGGTCCTGCCGGACGACCCCCCATCATGGCCTGCGTTAACTACTCCTCCGGCTTCCCCATCATCCCTCGGTTTCACCTCCGCTTGCCTAAACCCTAACTCTGGTTTAGATCCTATTACCTTTGGCCCTCCTTCCTGGATTCCTCCACCGGTGACTGGTGTTACGGATGATATAAACCCTCAGACTACCTTTTCTCCCCCATCTGGTTTTTTTTCAGCTGTCCCTCCCCTGGCTGGAAACCCTCCTTATTCGGCTGAAGGTCTCCCCTCCTCCTCGTCAAATCCTTGCCCTTCTCTTGAGTCTTTGGACCCCCCCCTAGCCGGGTTCCACATCAGCCACCCCCTCAAGGGACCAAGAAGAAATTCAAGTGTTTCAAATCAAAGGCTGACGACATATTCCTCAGACTGGAAGAAGACATACAGTGGGGTGATACTATGGAATTTGCAGACAGAGTCTTAGTCGGCCGTATCAGGGGTCAGAACTACTCGGCCGCCCGCCTGAAGGCCTGGGCAGCGAAGGTATGGGGTCACCATTTGGTTGACATTCCATTCGTGTAGATGTTTGTGAGGGGATGGTTCGCACTGAGATTCGCTCGTGCCGACCACACAAATTGGGTTTTATCTTCATATTGGCATTTTGAACATGCTCTAGTGCTTCTGAAACGTTGGACGCCACTCTTTGACCCTGAGACAGAACAGATTGGTATAGGGCCGTATGGATTCAGCTTCCAAGACTCCCATTACAATACTGGTCAGAAGACATCTTCAGAAGGATAGGCAACGCTCTAGGCACTTATATGGAGCATGACAAGTCCTACCTTCTCAAGGGTATTATGGCTTATGCCCGCATCCTAGTCAACCTTGACACCAGAGGAGGGCTCCAGGAATATATTACTATTCAATGGAGGGCCACATCCCGTAAGCAAATTATCGACTACGAGGGCATCCCGTATCATTTCCATAGATGCCACAAAGTTGGGCACCTGTACAAGGACTACCCTCTCCTGCATAAGAATAGGAGCAGTGAGCCGCATACTGAGAACGAGCAGATAGGAGGCAACCTCTCGTAGCGAAAGGAAGACTCTGCACCTGGGAATGCATCCCTTCCTCACCGCCTCATTCAACACCCTCCGACTCAACAAAGGAGATCTCCTCGACTGCGGGTATGTCATTCCCTGCCTCTCCTTCTGTATCTGGATTATCAAATGTTATTGCATCTCTGTCACTCATGGGTACCTCCCCCCCTCCTTTCCTCTCACGGACTCCTCGACCCTTCCGCAAACCCTGGGGTTTATCCCCTCCCCCTCCCTTCTTTGCTCCCTTCCCCTACCCTCCCCCTGTCCCCCCCCCATGCATCCCCACCCTCATCACATCCTCCTCCTCCACTGTCCCCCCCTCTCTCCCCCCATCACCCCTCGGTACCCACTCCGTTCCAGAAATAAAGACAAGGGTATAGATACGATAGGCTTTGACCCCATCTGCCTCCCGGCCACCCTAAAATCATCTAGGGGACGCCCCTCACAGCTCTCCAAAGCCATATACACTGCGGATGAAGAAGTTGCCCTTGGGCGACAACAAACCATCGACAGGGCCCTTAGAGCAAGGGATGGCCCTCAGTCCCACCCTCCATGAAATTCTTATCCTTCAACTGCGAGGGGTCGCTAGCCCCACAAAAAAACTAGCCCTCAGAACACTGCTTACTTTTTCTGAACTAGATATCATTTTCTTACAAGAAACCCTCTGCCCGGCATCATCACTCATACCTACCCTCAACTCATGGTAGCTGAATTGGATCGTCCACACATTGGATGCTTCCAGGAGATCAGGAGGTATTGCGATTGGTTTTTGTAATAAGTCTATGGAGCTTAGGAACACTTGGGGTGGCAGAGGTTTCCTGGGTATAGACGTATTCACCCACTCAATCGGATCCGATATCCAAATCATTAATGTATATGGACCTTGTTTGGATAGAGAAACTTTCTGGAGGACCTTTCTCAACTCTGAACTTTTACAGGCAGATAATGTCATCCCGGGTGGAGATTTGAACTTTTCGTTGGGATATTGCGAATCTTGGGGTCACTCGGCCCAGGTGGACAGTCTTTCTGACACGATCTCCACCCTCCTTGAAGAGCATCAGTGGGTAGATATACCATCTGTCAGAATCCAGCATACCTGGACTAATAACAGAAGTGGCGATCACAGTCTTCCTAGACGGCTTGACAGATTTCTCATCAAAAAAGCTTTCTTAACCTTTCATCCTCGTATTAGGCAATGGGTTGGCTTTGGAGGTATATCGGATCATTGGCCCATATTTTTGGAACTTACAGATAACAATTCAAGGATTAAAAGCCCCTTCAAATTCAATGCCTCCTGGCTCAAGGATCCCTCATACCTACAATTGGTGTCGGACTATTGGAGATCCAACCCTATATCAGATCAAGAGGATCATACCGTTTCTTTCATCAGGAAGTTGACAGACCTCAAGAGGATCTCTAGAGATTGGGCACATCAGAAACTGATCAGAGATGATAACACGTTGAAGGAAGTAGAACGAGCCATTGCTATATTTGAAGGTGCATCAAACGGTACCTTTCCATCACAGGTAGACAAAGAAGCTTACACCTCCCTTGTCTCAAAGCGTACCCAGATCCTGAAGGAAAGAGAGGAGAGCTGGCGCCTAAGAAGCAGGGAAATATGGCTTGCTGAAGGTGAAAACAATACCAAGTTTTATCATAAATATGCAAATGGCAGGAAAGCCATCAACACTATGTGGGAGCTACAAAATGAGCAAGGCCAAGTGATAATAACGCAGTAGGGCCTGGTTAGATTAGCAAATGAACATTTCAAATCCATCTACAAGGCACCTAGAGAAGTTAACATATTGGAAATAATGAGGGTGGCTGAACTTTTCCCTAGGTTCGTTCAACAGGAGGACTCGGAGAACCTGATGATGGAGGTGATGAGGGAGGAGCTTGAAGCAACCATCAAATGGTTCAAAAAAGATAAGAGTCCTGGACCTGATGGGTGGACTATCGAATTCTACATTGCTTTTTTTGATATCCTGGGGGATGACTTACTTAGGATTGTGGAGGACTGTAGAAGAAGTGGCAACATTCGCACAACCATTAAATCTACCTTCATTGCCGTCATACCGAAGTCAGATTCCCCCACCTCCTTCAATGATTTTAGACCCATGTCTCTCCGTAACTGCCTCTACAAAATCATAGCGAAAATTATTGCAAATAGACTGAAACCTATTTTGTCCAAGCATATATCACCTGAACAATTCGTGTTTCTACAGCATCAATAGATACATGAGGCAATTGCCACTGCTCAGGAACTCCTCCACACTTTACAGACGAAGAAACAAAAGGGCATGATCTTGAAGGTGGATCTCTCGAAGGCCTTCGACAGAGAAAATTGGCTATATATTAGATTATTATTGACTCACCTGGGTTTCCCATACGCTTACATTAAATGGATCATGAGTTGTATAAAGGATGTAACCTACAACATTTTACTAAATGGGGAAGCTACTCCTTTTTTCCTATCCGAGAGAGGGCTTAGACAGGGATGCCCTCTCTCCCCTCTACTATTTCTATTGATCATGGAAGGATTAAGCAGAGCCATCATATCTTCCCGCGATAGAAATTAGTTGGTTGGAATTAAGATCTCGGACAACCTTTTCCTGACTCATCTCTTGTTCGTTGATGATGTCCTGATCTTCTTAAATGGCAGTTTAGGAGATTCCACCGTTCTTCATAATATCTTCAAGCTCTTCTAGCAGGCTACAGGGATGATTATAAACAAAGGCAAATCCACCATTACCATATTTGGATGCACCCAACACAAGACCATTTTTCTACACAACGATTTCCCTTCTCTGCCCTCAACTTGGAAGATGGGCTAAAATATCTGGGCTTCCGGCTAAAGCCCATTGGATTCCGGATTGTAGATTGGACGTGGATTATTGCGAAAGTAGAAAAATGCCTACAGATCTGGTATAATAAATATCTCTCCCGGGCTGGAAAATTAGTACTTATTGAGGCAGTTATTGAAGCCACACCTATGTTCTGGATGACCCTGGCATGGATACCGAAAGGAATCCTGAGAAGACTTCAAAGGATTTGCTGCAGATTCTTATGGAAGGGTAACCAACCAGGGAACATCTTTGCATGGGTCAAGTGGGATAGGATTGCATTACCTAAACGTTGGGGAGGATGGGGCATAAAAAGGCTCGACCTGTTCTCCAAAGCATTGGCAGCTAAATTAGGCTGGCAACTTATCACCTCCAACAGTCTCTGGATCTGGGTTGCTCAAGCAAAATATATATGGCCCATGAACTTGATGGATTGGTTCAGATAGACACAACATTCGAACAACAACATCTCCAACATTTGGAAGGCAATGATGAACGCATTACCCCTATTGCGACAGGGTATCACTTGGAGAATTATTGAAGGGAATGCGGTTCGTGTAGGCATTGATCCATGGGTGGGATGTGGAAACGCTCACAAATTGACAGCTGACCTGGTAAGGTACTTGAACAATAGTGGCATCATTTATATAAAGCATATCGGGGACCGGATAAATTCCACATTTCTACAACAGGCATGGAAATCGACACTCAACTTGGATATCCCCAAGCCTTGGAGAATTGAATGGCAACACTACATTGAAGCCCTTGTTTAGGCACACATACAACTGACTGAGGAACCGGATGAGATTATCTGGGCATTCGCAAAGAACGGCTTGTACTCCCCCAAAGAAGGATACACCAGACTCATGGAACCACACAAACCTCAAATCATTGACCCGAACTGGAGATCCTTTTGGAAGCTCAAGGCTGCCCTCGCGCCTACATTTTACTATGGAACATTCTATTCGACAAGATCCCTACTGGTGCTAATCTGATGAAAAGATCCTTTCATGGATCTTTTCAGTGCCATCTTTGTTGACTAGATGAAGAAAACACAGAGCACCTCTTCCTTAGTTGCCCTTCCTCCAGAGAATTTTGGAATAGTATCTTTGCTCACTATACTACACTCAATTCCTGGCAAGGCAACAACATACAAGAAGCTTGGAAGGCTTGGTGCCATGACCACAGGGGCAAAGCCAGGAACCTGCCTCTATTAGCCTGCTAGGCTATTTGGATCACTAGAAATCACTCCATCTTTAATCTCAAAGACCCCCACTGGCCTTCTATACTTCACCATACCATCGCTGATTATGACCTTCTACCCGAGGATGAAAATTCTACCCCTACTCGCACCATCATTCCTGAAAGCATTGACTATTCTAAACCTTGGGCATAGTTTGATGGTTTTGCCCAGGAGGCAGGATGTGGAGGAGGAGCCATACTTCACCTGAATGCTTCTCACAAATTCAAAATCCATATCAACTTGGGGAGGGGTACAAACAACTTTGCTGAGCTTAGTACAACTAAACACCTCATATATTTCACCTTAGAACATCATTGCAAACATCTTCAGTTATTTGGTGATTCAAAAATTGTGTGTGACTGGATCAAAAATACGTCGCATTGTAATGCATATACATTGAGACACATACTTGGTGAAGCTCGAAGATTGATATCCTCTTTTGACTCATTTTTCTGTCAACATATTTACAGGGAATAGAATTTGGAGGCTGATCAACTATCAAAAGAGACAGCGCATCTACAAGACGATGACTAGCTGATACAGGCGGAAATTGATGGTACCCACCATCAATACTACCACAGACCATTTGTTGATCATGGACAGATTGGGCAATAAGCCCAACTATTACTGTTAACATTGTAGATATCATGTTTTTATTTCCTATATCTATTTCTGCGGTTGTAAATATTACAGTCTTGGACTTGGCACACAATACACCTCTCTCTGCATAGAGATGATATCATTTTTGGTCTTATTCCTCCTCCATGTTGAGGAAAGTTTTGTTTCTACTTGGTTGATGACTGGCTCCCTGCGACGAGCAATAGAGGTTAGCAGTTAAGTTATTTATGCACAATGTTTTGTATCTTGACAGACAATCTTGCCTCCTTATGAATATGCCTCGACATCTACAAAATGTAATTTCTTATATATTAATAGAAATTATGACTTTTTCCATGGGAATATATATATAATATATATATATATATATATATATATATATCTATATATATAATATATATATATATATATATATATATATTATAATATAGAATAATATAGTATAGATATAGTATAGATATAGAAACTTTTTAATTTATCTCTCATAATAAAAATGAAAATATAAGAAAAAAAGTAATTAAATTAATTTATTTTTAAATTTATAACGCTCATATAAAATTATGCTATTTATAACTAATAGTAAAATATGTTTTTGTTATAAATATTTTTGTTTTAAATGTTATACGTCCAGTGAATATAGAATAAATTACAATAGTCTCAATAATATTATTTGTTGAATTGAGGCTTCTGTGATCCATATCAAATTTTTGAGACAGGTTTTCGTGGATAATCACATCAAAATTCATTTCATCATATGAAGAACTAGATCTAGGCATAGCTTAAACAGAGAGAGAGATCATTCAAACAGTTAGAAAAAAACAACTATAATTGGCCAAGAAACAATTATAATTGACGACAAGGATAGGATAACAACTATATTTCACTGGTCCAAGAGACAATTAATTCATTAATTAATTTGTTAGATATAGTTATTTTTAATTCGTATGAACCTGAATAAATCTAATTTAAAGATATTTATAACCTAGGAACTATAATCGAAATATTTATTAGTTTAACAAAAATAATCATTTTTAATTCATATGAACCTAAATAAATATAATTTAAACCAAAATATTTATTAGTTTTCCAAAATTAATCATTTTTAATTCATATAAACCTAAATATATTTAATTAAAAATATTTCAATTACTCATATTATCTTTACTAATAAAACGAATTAAATAACTCATAATATAGTATACTATGTTTATTTTTATTACTAATCTTATTTTTATATGACCAAATATGATAAGGAATACACCTAAATGATAATCAATTAATATATGATTATAATTTTAAACATATTTATATTATATATAAATTACTAAGAAAAACATCTACTAAAATTATAGAACTTCACCTCAATAATACAGGAGGCTTTTTTATCGAGGAAATCCATTCGATCAAGAAGACAAGGGAAAAAGAAGACAAGGGAAAAAAGAAGAAAGCAAACAAGGGAAAAAAGGGATGGTGGTGGGGGGTTGGGGCTAAGAAGAAAGGGCAAGGATCCAACAATTACTAATCTTCTAGCCATCGTCCCTATTGAGATTGCTCGCCCCCCTTTAGATTTCTATGGCCTCCCTACACTTCCGATGATGAAACTGAGCAACCTTAGCAATAACCTTAGCCTCCTCAATACATATATGATGCTTAGTCTTCTCCACATGTTCAGCCAAGGCTGAAGTCCAGGTCCTCCCATGCTTGATGTCAGCTATGTGGTCATGAATCCTTTGATTAATAGAGCGCCCAGTTTCACCAACGATGAACCACACTTGTTGATTCGAAACGCGTTCGCAAATAAATTTTGATGTGATTATCATCAAAAACCTGTCTCAATATTATTTGTATATGACATTTATTAATTTCATATTAAGTAGTAAAAGAATTATATGTCTCCCTCATACTAAAATTTGAATTTGATTTTTTTATTAATATTTTTGAATTTGTTAATGTAAATATCATTTTTATTATTTTTGAATTAATGTTAAAGGACTACATCAACCTCATGTAGAGCATCACTCAACCCAGTAAATTAATAAGTTAAATTCCAAACCGATGGACCTCATGGTTACGCTTTTGGAACTGGCCCCACGAGGTTTTGCTTCTGCTAATTGTAGCCATCGCCATTATCTTGTGGTTATGGAAAGATAAATTATAAGTTCCATTTCTATCAAATGTTTTTAATCTTAAATGATTTTTTTATATGAAAATATAAACTTTTAATTAAATAAAAATATTTTAATATTTTTTCTAAAATTTAAAGTATATTTGTATTATAAATTTCATTAATATTAAAAATGTTAAGAAATTTATAATTTTTATTATTTATAAAAAATTATAATTTTTATGAGCAAACTTGCGATGTCGCCATGTTTTCCCCCCTCTCCCCTGTGGTAGCTAATCTATTCATGGAGGATTTTGAATCAAAGGCCTTAGCCTCTTCTCGTCTTCTGCCTAAGTTATGGAAGAGGTTTGTGGGTGACACTTTTGTCATTTGGGCCCATGGTAAAGAAAAGTTGGAACTTTTTTTCCTTTATCTTAACAATCAATCTAGTTCTATAAAGTTCACCATGGAATTTGAATGTAATGGTAGTCTTCCCTTCCTTGACGTCTTCCTCTCAAGGAATGATAATGGCTTTTTCTCTCATCAGGTATATCGTAAGAAAACTCATACGAAACGATATCTTCATGTTAATTCTCATCATTTCCCAGCTCAAAAGCTTGGTGTTCTCAACACCTTAACAATTAGAGCTTTAAGAGTTTCTAATGAAAACCATCTCAAGGAAGAGAAAGCACATTTCCTAAGTGTTTTCTTTAATAATGGGTATAGTAGACACCAATGTACTAAGGCTTTCCTAAGAGCCGAAAAAGGTCCTAGTGCTAAGAAAGATTCCAAGGATCGATTTTCTGGTGTACATCTTCCTTTTATCCAAGGAACCACTGACAAGATTGCAAGGATCCTAAGGAAGCATAAGGTGGTTTCAACCTTTCGGCCTTAAATACCATACGGAGCTCCCTTAGATCTGTAAAAGATCCAATGGACCCAAAGAATATGAAGGGTGTTTACATTATCCCATGCTCTTATCGGACTCCCTACATTGGTGACATTGGTTACTCGATTAATCAAAGGATTCATGAGCATGCTGCTGACATCAAGCATGGCAGGACCCGCTCCTCCGCTTTGGCGGAGCATGCAAATAAATCTAAGCATCACATCTGCATTGAGGAGGCCCAAGTCGTTGCTAAGGTTAGTCATTTTCATCATCATAAATTGAGGGAGGCCCTAGAAATTGAAAACATACCCAATAATTTGAATAGAGATGATGGTTGGAATATTAGTAGAAGTTGGGTCCCTGTCTTGTCTTCCTAGGTTTTTTTTTTTTAATCTATGTAGATATTGGCATCATTTTTATAGTATTTGTTGTTGATTTATTTTCTTGATGCTTCGTGTTTTTTATGTATTTTATCATCCTATTCGTTCTTAACTCCTTTTAGTATTTTTGAAATTTGTTTAATGGGCCTGAGCCCCATATTTTATTGTTGACCCCGTTTTATTTATTAA
>APFE030915614.1:66370-89246 GCA_000404065.3 Pinus taeda
GGAAGCGGTGACAACAACTTGTTATGTGATAAACCGATCTCCATCAACAGCGATAGGCTGCAAGATTCCGCAAGAGGTATGGAAAGGTCACCCTTGTGACTATTCTAAACTCAGAGTGTTTGGTTGTGATGCATATGCTCTAGTGCCTAAACATTAGTGAACTAAATTAGATCCAAAGTATAAAAGGTATATCTTTGTTGGGTATGGTGTTGGAACAAAGGGATATAGATTGTGGGATCCTACTACCCACAAAATCATCATCAACAGAGATGTAAAGTTTAATGAATCCTCTCTTGTACAGTAAGATGTAGATAGTAGATTGAAACAGGATGATGTATCTGACTTTCAGCACTTCAGTTTGATAGCATTTCTAATGATAGTCATGATACCATAGTTCAGATACTAGTCATGAACAGGTTTCAGAATCAGAACATGAACAGGGTTCAGGTATAGATCATGAACAGGTCTTAGATACTGATCATCAAGAAGTTCCTACAGATGGTAGTCAGCCAATCGAGAAAGCGCCAGAAACATCCTTAAGGAAGTCTACAAGAATCGAAAGGCCACCGAGAAGGTATGATAATTATGTTACTTCAGTTGCATTTACTGCTAATGACGATGAACCTCTGTGCTATCAGGAAGCAATAGAAGGTCCGAAAAGTGACAAGTGGAAAGTAGCCATGAAGGACGAAATTATGGCCTTAGGTAAGAATGGCACATGGGATCTAGTTGAGCTTCCGAAAGACAGGAAAACTGTAGGGTGTAAATGGGTTTTCAAGCTGAAACGGGGTGTGAATGATACGAAAGACAGGTACAAAGTGAGGCTGGTTGCAAAAGGGTTTTCTTAGAAAGCTGGCACTGACTTTCATGAGATTTTTTCACCAGTGGTTAAAATAGTTTCAATTAGAATTGTGTTAGCATTAGTGGCTTTGCTTGATTTAGAGTTGCAACAATTAGATGCTAAGACTGCATTTCTACATGGAGACTTAGATGAGAAAATTTATATGGAACAACAGGAAGGGTTTGTTCAGCATCGCAAGGAGAAATTTGTTTGCAGGTTCAAGAAGTCATTATATGGCCCGAAGCAGTCGCCTCGTCAGTGGTATAAGAAGTTTGATTCTTTCATGTTGAGTCAGAAATATGTTAGAAGTGTATACGATCATTGTGTTTATTTTAAGCAATTTAAAACTGGCATATTCATTATCTTAGTATTGTATGTTGACGATATATTTTTAGCAAGTAAAAGCATAGAAGAAATCAACTCGTTGAAGGCTCAGATGGCAAAGACATTTGATATGAAAGATCTAGGAGCAACAAGACACATTTTGGGCATGGAGATTTTCAGAGACAGGAACAATGGTAAGCTATGGCTATCACAACAGAAGTATATTGAGAAAATAATTTTGAGATTTGGTATGAACAATGTGAAGCCTGTGTCAGTCCCTTTCGCTTCCCATTTCAAGCTTTCTTCGAGTTTCTGTCCTAATATAGATGAAGAAAAGGATTATATGTCTCAAATTCCATATGCCAAGGTAGTGCGATGGTTTGTACTCGACGAGATATTTCACATGCAGTTGGGGTTGTCAGCAGGTATATGGCAAATCTGAGTAAAGAAAACTGTTCAACAGTGAAATGGGTGCTTCGGTATTTGAGAGGCACAAGTAGTTATTGTATCACTTACAATAAGAGTAGTGAATTTGTTTGCGGGTATGTTGATTATGATTTTGCAGGTGATTTGGATAAGAGAAGGTCAACTTCAGGGTATGTCTTTACTCTTTCAGGTGGAGCTATTAGCTAGATGTCAAAGCTACAGAACATTGTTGCTTTATCAACTACTGAGGCAGAATACATTGCTGCTTCTCATGCTTGCAAAGAAGTGATTTGGTTGAAAGGTTTGTTTGGTGAATTTGGTAGGTTGTAGGACAACATCAAGTTATTTTGTGACAGTCAAAGTGCAGTACATTTGGCTAAGAATCCAGCCTATCATAGTAAATCAAAGCATATACCGATCAAGTACCATTTTGTAAGACAGGTTATCACTGAAAGGGAGTCTCTCTTGAAAAGATGCATACAAAGGAGAATTGTGCAGACATGTTCACGAAACCAGTTTTGTTAGAGAAGCTATGTTGGTGTTTGGCTTCTCTTGGCTTGCAGAAAAGATAAAATAATAAACAAACAGGGTATTAGGCTAATTGTTGTCAAGGTGGAGATTGTTGAGATTTTCTTTTTCACAAAGTAGGCAAAAATCTCTAATGTGTGACAACAATAGGATTTGTTGCTATATTAGCTCCAGTTATTTGGGAAAGAGTTAATGTATCCTATTTTGTTGTGAGAGGATTTATGAGTCAGTTAGATTCTCTTGGCTATAAAATACATGCCCGTACAGATATTGGAGGGAGTGAGAGTTTGTGATTATTTTGTAATCTCCTAATTAATAATAAGATTGCCGATGCCTCTGTTTGTGGACGTATCCCAGATTGGTTGGCTGAACCACGTTAACTTCCTGTGTCATTTGTGTATGATTTAATTGTTGTGTTTGTCTTTGTTTTTCCCTGCGCATTGTTAGTCTATCAGTAGGGAGGTAAAGCACACTTGCTTGAATGAATGTCCATTCACCCTCACACTTTAAGTCTGAAAGACCAACTTGGATCTCACATTTTAAGTCAGAAATACCAACGTAGATCTCACATTTTATGTCAAAAAGACCTACTTATATCTCATTCTTTTTTGCTCGCAGTGGGATATGGAGAAACTAAGTCACAACGGGATATACAGAAACTTAGTCACAAGCGCGCACCCAAACAAACATGTACCAGAACCCTTGGTTTTGTTTTTCAAAATGGGATTGAATCTACTCTCAACACTGCATGCACTGCAGCTCTACTCGCCTTTATAGGTGTTGTCTCTCGTGTTTTCTATGCCTATGAATGACGACTAGTGATAACCTTTCAAAAGGTGTTATCTCTCATGTTGTCTATGCCTATGACTAACGACCAACTATACCCTTTCAAAATGAAAATAGATATATCATTTTGAAAATAGACATACCAAGGAATGAAATAGGCATACGAAGGAACTGGAGGAGATTCTTGACCTTCCCTTCCCGACACCCAAATATCTAATACATACCAGGTCTTTCAGGTTGCAAACTACAATTCCATTGGCTTTCTTTGATGCAACTAGCTATGAACTGCTTTGATGCAACTTTGATGCAACTAGATATGAACTGTGGGCTTTGTGACTAGCTATTAACTACTTTGATGCAAGTAGATATGAATTGTGGGCTTTGTGGCCACCAAGAGAGGTGGAGATTCGAAAGGGTGGAAAACCAGCAATGTAAAGGTTCACTGAGAGACCATTCCCCCAAACAAAGAGTATAACTAGGTACGGTAACCCTCTATGGCCGAATGACCTGGAACTCTTAGAAAAGGCCAACCTGTAAATACTAACATGCCCAACCTACAAAATTCCCAATTACCTATTGATAGAACGATGGGAAGAAGGGGACGACAAAGAATTCTACAACGTTATAAGCACAGATGAGTTATTGATAGAACAATGGGAAGAAGGGGACGGTGAAGACTGCTACAACGTTATAAGCACATTTGAGTTATATGAGAGTCATGAATATATGTTGAGTCGATGAATCGTATTAGCAAAGCGGGATGGCATTCAGCCAAAAAGCAAAGGTAGAGAAACCAGTTACTACCGGATGGAATTCGGCATCACATCAGGGCTGTATTTTTGTTTTTTTAAACACACTTGACTTCTAAATGCAATAGCCTTCCATGACTTCTGGACGCAATAGCCTTCCCTGCTCCTATCTCCATTACCAGCAGGTATCTTAGCTTGCCCAGCCTTCCCTGCTCCTGTCCCCATTACCACTTGTATCCATTACCAATAGGTCTCTTAGCCTGCCCATCTCAGAACAAAAACAAAATGAAGCTTACTCGCGGAGGCAAAGGATTGTCAAAAATACACGTGGAGGTAGAGGAATGTGAAGAAGTAACATGTCGCATTGATGGCATCAGCACCTGGGAAACAAAACTACTTTGGATAAACAAAACAAAACTTTGGATATAAATAAGTTGCAACATTCCTTGACTTTGGATAAATATAATCTGTCATACTATTTTTATATTGGGATATGCGAAGTGGGCAATAAGAGGTCGATTTTTTTCCAGATAAAAACTTTGGATAAAATTTGGAAGGATAACAATTGCAGCTATAAAACTTTGGTTAAATGGTGAGAAAGCTTTAAAAACAAAAAGGCCAATGATGAATTAATGAGGGTCAACGATCTACCGATAGCTATAGTCCTATTGAAGGCAAGGGCTAATAAATAAGAATACTCGCACAACTTAGTACATTAAAAGAATACTAGGTTGATTTATGTTAGTTGTCATGTTTTAGCGAAGGGTCAAACTTTGTTGACTTATACTTTTGCTTTTAGTTAATTAATTTTTTTATACTTATTTATCAAAATTTAAAAGAAAATTGATATTTTAAATTTTTATTATTATTGTATAATAAATATCAGAAATTAATTTGATAATTTTTTTATTACATGGTAAAAAAATTGTAAAATAATAAAAAAAAAAATAATAAATTTATTAAATAAATATGTAAATATCATTATTATTATATGGAGAGGTACTTAATATTTTAGTATAAGCTATGTTGTAATAGTGTAAATGCTTGTAAATATTTATGTGTGGTTTTAATCTAAAGAAAAAAATTGAACTTTTTATAAACAAGATAACAAGTTACATAGTATAGGCCGGAGCATTCAGTTTGCTGTATGATTGTGTATCATAGAGCTCTGTAGAAAGGGACTCTCCTTCTTGTCCAAACTACAAAAATCAGTAATCCCTGTGACTGTGAGCCTCCTCAGGAAAAGGAAAACAACTCCTGCCTCCAGAAACAGTCAAAAAATATAGTTCCATGTATTGAAATCATGAAGAGATTCAAAACATGCATCTATTTCCCGGGTCTCCTCATCGAGGAAAACAACCCAAACAAAAAATAGATAAGAGAGTCATACAAAAAAACTAGAGAACAATTTTACAAAAGGACCATAACAACTGTATACAAAACCAGAAAAAAGGCTATGAACCGCTTGCGGGGATTCGAAATAATATAACAAGACTATAAGTGAGGAGGATGATCTGATACACGGATCTGTCCATGTCCTCCGTTGTTGTTCTCCAATTGCCCAAATCTTGTTGCAAACCCTCTTTAGAAAGCCTGTCTGATGTATCATTGCGTTCCCTGTAAATATGGCATAGGAAAAAAACATTAAAAGAAAACTTTAAATTTTGAATCTCTTCTAATAAAGGTCTCAAAATATAATTTTGACATCCACTTTGTCCATTAACCCATTTTATGACATTTAATGAATCCCCAAAAATATGAACTGTGAAGATGTTCCTGTGGATAAGCCAACATAAGAGCAACTTTAAAGCAAACAATTCTACAAAGTTATTAATCCAGAGTCCAAACCCACTGATGCTTTTAGAATCTAGTTTTCATTTAGGTGAATGATCAATCCTGTTCCTGCTATATTGTTCTGAGAAGCCCCGTCAAAATAATCCCATGGAACTCCTTCCTTGATTTGTTCTTCTCTAATCTATCTGGGTATCCTTTCCTCCTCTAATTCGAGGATATTTGAGTAAATAGAGGTACACTATACAACAATTGTCTCAACAGGGGTTTCCTTATCCAAGAAAATACACCTGTTTTTGGCAATCCAGATGCCCCATGAAATAATGGGAGGTAAGTTCCATAGATTCCCTTCCGGATATAATCGCCACCATTTATCCCAAACATCAGTGATGACATCCCCTTCCCAGATTATCTGTTTTTGGATGAGCATTCCAACCTCCAACCACACTTTTTGGACAATAGGACATTCTATAAATAGACGCCTTATTGTTTCAGAATCATTTTTGCATAAGGAATATCTCCCTGGCCCTTGCTTATATATGGATTGAAGAATTTCCCATGTAGGGACTTTTCTCTTGAGAATGCACCAGAAGACAAATTTGGCTTTTTCTGGGCATTTTAACTTCCATAAGGGCTTGGCCCACCATTTCGGGTCTCCCCAACCTTTCTTTGACATAAGGAACTTATACCTGAATTTTGGAGAATAAGTTCCAGAATCAGCGTGAGCCCACACCAATCGATCTGTTCTGTCTTTCAGCTTCACGTTTGATTTGGAGAGTTCTTGAGTGTAGGCCTTCCAATCATTCCACCAGTGGGGCCGGAGATCCAACTCTTCTCTTGATTTCCATGCTTGTCCCCAGATTGTTGAATGATCGGTTTTCTCTACCTGACTAAGGAAGAGAATTCCTTTTGATGCAAGGTGCCTGATAAGACCTTGAGATAGAGAAAAATTTTCATTGCACCCCACCCAGGGATCCTTTCCTATCTGAAGGTTTCCCCCATTCCCAACCTGCCATGCCAGACCTTGTTCGATAACCTTGAATGCCTCTATAGTTTCCTTCCAGACCTCTAAAACATTCCCTCCTTTCTTGTTGAGATTCCTTATCCATTCTTCTAATGGGACAAGGTCTATGTATTTCTGCTTCACCACTTTCATCCAAAGATTGTCCATTTTAATGATTATCCACCCTGATTCAGCTGCCAGAGAGGGGTTGAAAGTAGTGATTTCTTTTATTCCCCACCCTCCCCATTCTTTAGGTCTTTCCACTTTCTCCCAAGTGACCCAAGGGAGCACAAAATCCTCCTTTGATCCTGCCCAGAGAAATCTGCTGCAAATCCTTCTTATCTTCTCCAAAATTCGTTTAGGTACCCATGTCAAAGCAGCCTAGAAAATTGGAATTGCTAAGAGCACTGATTTGATTAAAGTCAATCTACCTGCTTTGGAGATCCAGTTGAACCTCCAATGCATTATTCTGGCTTCTATTTTAGCTAGCAGCCAATTCCAGTCCTGTTTCTTATAAGCATTCGATTTTAGCCAGAATCCTATATACTTGAAAGGATCCTCCAGTTTATACACATCAAAGGGAAGAATTGAAGTAATTTGGCCTTTTTCCTTCCTGTTAAATCCTTCCAGAATTAGTTGAGATTTCTTATAATTCACTTCCATCCCTGTAGCTTTCATGAAAAGCTCCAAAATCTTCTTGAGTTCCTTGATTTCAGTCATATTCCCATTACTGAAAAGTAAGATGTCATCAACAAAGAGAAGATGAGAAATGAACATATTAACTGCAACTTCCAGACCTTTCACAGTGCCTTCCCTTTTGGCCTTCAGAATTAGTTGGCTCAACCCTTCTACAACCAAAAGAAAAAGCAAAGAAGACAAAGGGTATCCTTGTCTTAACCCTCTTTTCCCTTTGAAAAAAGGAGAGGCTGCTCCATTAATAAGAACCACAAAACTGACACTTGTGATGCATCCCATGATCTAGTTGATGAATTCAATTTTGAAACCTAAGTGAGTTAGCAACATCCTAATATAGGTCCAGCTGATTCTGTCATAGGCCTTTGATAGGTCGATTTTTACCACCGCTCCTTTCCTTTTCATATGCTTAACGTTGTGGATTGTGTCTTGAGCCACCCGTATGGCTTCATGAATCTGGCGGCCATCCAAAAATCCAAACTTTTCTTTGGAAATGCATCTTGACATAATTGGCTTTAATCAGATAACTATCACTTTAGCAATGATTTTATAGATACTGTTACATAGAGATATAGGCCTGAAATCTTCAAAGGATCCCGAATCTTCTTTTTGAGGAATAAGGGCTATAAAGGTTGAATTGAAAGGGGGATAGACCACACCTTTCCTCCTGGATTCTTTAACCACCTCTGTTAATTCTGTTCCAATCTGGTCAAAAAAGTATTGAAAGAGTTCTATAGTCCACCCATATGGGCCTGGGCTTTTGTCTTTGGCCATAGATTTTATAATCCTTTCGACTTCCTCCTTTGTGACTTCTCCCATCAAATTCTGCACTTCTTCCTCCTCCATATACCTGGGAAAACATTGGGTTGTTTTGATAACTTCTGCTAATGTTATCTCCCCTTGATTAGAGAACAATTTCTAAAAGTGGCTTCTCCATAAGCTTGAGAGAGATTCAAAGGTATTGGCCTCTCTGCCCTCTTCATTCTTAAGCTTCCGTATGGTATTCGAGTTCTTTATCCCTTTTGCATAGTTATGGAAGAATCTAGTGTTTTCGTCTTCAGCCTTTAGCCAAATTTCCCTACTTTTCAATCTCCATTCCTCCTCTCTAGCCAATAGTATTTGATTTCTATGTCTTTCTAGCATCAAAATTCTATCTTTTGAATCTTGAGATGCATAACCATCCGACTCAGGATTTTCCAATCCTTGAAGTTCTACATCTATTTGGTTTAGATCCTCATTTTGTTTATGCTTCCTAATCTTCACCCATTCCACAGTTTCTTTCTTCAGTCTTTTTAAATTTCCCACGAAGAGGAAGCTCTTGTCTTCCATGGAGCTCCTACATAGGATTCTCCAAGTCTCTCTAAAGAGCTTATTAAAGGATTCCTCCTGTAGCCAAGATGCATTGAATTTGAATGGAGCTTCTGGCTTAAGGGGAGGCTTGGAGAGCTTAAGAAAGATTGGGAAGTGGTTCAAATTTCCTCCCTCTCCCACCCATTTTCGAAAGACCGGAATTCTAGAAGTCAAATCTTCACAGAGGAGAAAGCGATCCAACCTTTTTACTATTCTAGCTTCACCTATTTGACGACTCCTCCAAGTGGGCTTTAATTTAATTAGGTTAACATCTATCAGATTGTGAGAGTTGAGGGAGTTCATGAAGAAATCTGATAATGGGTCTTCTCTGGCAGAAGGCCCCCAAGTCTCGGCATTCCCCATAGAAAAATTTTGATCTCCACCTATCACTAGGTTTTGTCCTCTCAATACTGATTTTGACTAGAGGTCATTCCAAAAGGAGAATCTCCCCTAACACGGCCCGTATATGTTTAATATCTTTAGAGGGAAACCAAAATTAGGGGATTGCAACTCCATCCCCAACGCATGAACCATCCCCCACTGGTTTACAATTTCTAATCTTCCTTCCCTGAAGCCTATGGCCAAGCCTCTCGAGTGGCCAACAGAATCCACAACTTGAAAATGCCAACCAGGGAACAACGAACTTAGAGAAATGTCAACTTCCAGACTCATACCTAAAGTCTCTTGCAATAAGAGGACATCAGGGTTGGAGCACTGAACCAACTCCTTTAGAGCTATAAAATGTTGACCCTGCCGCCTATACCTACCTACAAGTCAGTGAGAAAAGTTTTCAACCCCACGAGGTGTGATTGATGGCAGGGAATTCAGAGAAGGGGCTGTCACACTAATCCCAACTCTCTCTGTTTGAGCTATCTCCTAGGTTAGCTAAGGGGGGTGGTCCCTAATGAAAAGTTAAGCTAAAAACAAAGATGCGAGTTTCTAGGAGAATTGTTAGAGTTAAATAGATTATTTATTTAAGATTTATAAGAAAAACCTGATATGAGCAATAGCCAAGAATACATAAGATAAGCATGAAACACATAAATAACCAGTGCCTTCAAAGCATTGCTCTTTAAGAAATGAAATTTTTTATTTTATTTTTTATTTGCTTAGAATGAAGTCAAATGTTTTCAAATTAAAGCCGAAATAACCTTGGAATTGGGTTTCCAAATGGAAAGGGGTTACTTAGCTTATGCTTTAGCTTTCTTCTTCAAACTTGAATTACCTCCAGGAACACCTGTAGGATAGCAAGCAAAAGAGTCAGCATGCAAAAGAAATAGGGCCTCAAATGCTAGATAAAACCAATATGCACACAAACGAAAGAAGAAAATATGTGATAATTTTTCAAGATAGAAAATAAGCAAAGGGCTCAAGAAACCCCCTCTTGAGTAAATATTTTGATGTCTTATGAGATTGTTGGCTTGAACAACTTGTGGGACCTTTGATATCCTTTGATAATCTTTTGGGCTTACTGGCTAAACCCCTGCAATTCCAGGATAGGAAAATCATTAAGTCACTTTCTCACAGGGATTCACTGCTCTAAGCGCCCCAGGAATAGACATTTGTTTGCCATCCACCACATCAAACTTTGCTTTCACTTGAGATTTTGACAAAAAGGACTTCCTACCTCGAGATTTCCTCTCTGAGCTCTGAGGTAAGTCCAAGCCTAAACCACCTACCATCTCAAGGGTAACAGGTTTTTTATCGAGGGATCGAAGATTATAATGACATGCGGATGAAGGAGGAACTAATTTAGCTTTATGGATTTCATTCAGAACCCATTCACAATTTAGATCTATATTGGGGATAACAGAGGTGATGTTTTCAACTTGAACTTTTTCAGCAGGTAAAAGCCAATTACTGAGAAGAGAACTAGAATTCAAGCAAGCATCTTTAATTTCATAGGATGGAGACAAAAATGAATTATTTGAGGCTAGGAGCATACCCTTTGAATCTTCAATGAGGGTTGCTTCCGGTTCTTCGATGGGTTCTTGGACCAATCTCCCAGTCCCAAAAAGCTTTTTAGCCATGGCCTCTTGGCCTGGGATCTCCTGTAAAGCCTACTCCATAGACTTATCCTCCTTATTTCTATCCACATCCATGGCTTCCTCCTCATGGACCGTGATTGGCCCAAAGGCCTTTTCCATTTCTCTTGCCAGCACCTCCGCTTCAACTTTCTTTTGCTTCCTTCCGCGATGAGTACCCAACAAACAATCCCTCACAAGATGGCCATAAACATGACATCTATGACATCTGAAGGGCAGATGTTCATAATCCAAAGGTTGTTCAAAAGCGAAATCTTTATATTGAATTTTTATGTTTTCCACAAGGCCTTCTCTAGGGTTTAAGCTGACCAAAATTCGAGCCATGGCCTTATTCTGAGTTTGAAGGAAGGACATATCTGTTTCTAGATAAGAACCGAGGAGATTCCCTATAGATCTAAACACTAAGTCCACCCAAAATAAAGGGGGCAACCTAGGTACACGCACCCAGACCGGAAAAACTTCAACCTTTTCTCGTTGCGCATCAAACAAAGGAGTCCATTGCTTGAAGAGTACAGGGTGGTTGCTGAAGGCCCAATTTTTCCCCAGTACCCAGTCCACTGCTTCCTTTTTCTCAAATTTCACCATAAACCACCCTTTTGCTAAGACCAAAACCTTGAAGCTATTGACCGGGGTCGACTGCCACTACTGAGCCGCCCAATTTTGGATGAATTGGGCTGAATATTTCTTACCCCTTGCTTGCCCCACCAGAGTACATTTGGCTACCTCAATAGCCTTCTCTATTTGAACATCCATTCCCAGAACTAGATTCACTTCAAACTCTTTTTTCCTAATGAATTTCTACTTCTTTCTTTTCTCCCCGGTTTGCCTCTGGCTAGAGACCTCCTCCCTAACTTGGGTATTTGTAGCACCATTGGACGCTTCTTCTTGCTGCTCGAGGGTGTCCTTGTCCAAGGTAGGGTTTCCTGAAACTGTGCTGACTACTAAACCCATACTACCAGATTCTTTTTCTAGTCCTTCTGCGAGACCCAAACCCATTGTCTACCTTCCAATTTCAGATTCAGAGGTTCCCTTTCTTAAGCCCGCAACCACACCAGATCCAATGCCAACTGACCCAACAGCCAAACTAGGGTTAACCAGACCTCTGGCAAGGATGGATCTGGTAACAGCCGGTGACCTTTCTCCTTCAACCGCCCCTAAATCAGTTTTGAGACCTCCTCCTGGGTTATTCCAAATCCTGTGTTTTGACCCATAATCTAGAACCACATCTTCAAGGCCCCAGGAGAAATAATGAGTAGGTGAAAGGGGTTTTTCAATACTTACGTGACAGGAGTGGAGTTCTTCAGCCTGAGGGAAAACCTCCTCTTGGAAGCTCAGCTCCTGAGGTATAATAGCATCCTGATTGTTTAGCACGGCCAACCCCAAACTTTCCTCCAAAAAACCATTTGTTGACCTGTTACTCCACGGCTCTTCCGAAGCATATTTCACGTTCCCATGGCGACCAACTGACCCAAAAGATATTTCGATGTTTTGAGCAGTTAACTCCTTCCCCCATACTGACAGTATGTCTTCCAGCTCGGGATTAAGATCAATGGCTTCTCTAGGTTTGACCATGATTAAGAATTTGCAGCAGGTTATCACAGAAAACTGCAAACAATCTGTTCCCGCCTATGATTCCAGGGTAAGATCTCGAGTAAACTGAAGATGGTGATAACGCATTAAAAAATGGAAATAGAAACATTTTCTCGCTACCATAAATAGGGAAAAATAGTTGCGCCCATGTTCCAAAGCATCCCTTCTGAGACCAGCCAGGTGTCCTCATCAAATGCCTCGAGTTGCCACCTGCTTCCCCGAAAGCTACCACTGTCCTTCATCGTACATGCAGTCTTTGTCACCATCTCTAGGCCCTTATCTACAGTGCCTTAGGCCCTCGGCCCTGTTGGTCGTGGCCCAAACTCTGGCTCCTGCGACCAAACCCTAGCTCTTGCGACCATCCTCTCCTCCATGTGTCGAAAAAAAAATGTGGTTTTAATTAAATAATAATAAAAAGTTAAAAGTAGTATATATGTTGTAGTGGTTAGATTAATAATAAAATGTTAAAAGTAATAAAAATAATAACATTCAATTTATTATATTGTAATTTTGTTTTATTAATAAAATTACAATCAATTCTTTTGGATTAAAAAAACATAATATACATATCATATTAAAATATGTAACATATAAATAGTAGGTGTAAATTAAGATATATTTTACCAAATAACTTAAAATAATTATTTGGTAATCATATCTAAAATTTAATTAATAAGCACATAAAAACTTAATACTTGTAATATAACATGATTCTTAACCATGGATATTCACCCCTACTCTACCATGAATATTATTATTTATTTTAATTTAATTTTATAATATTATTTTAATTAAATATATATATATATATATTTTTTTATATTTACTTTTGAAATATATCTAAACCTATGCTACTACTAAAAATAATTTGTGGATATTACATAGAGATTAAATCAAGGTTTTAATACAATTAAAAATGAGAATACTTTTATATATAGAGATGTGAAATTTATATAATACCAACCTAGATCAATCTAACACCGAATCTATCATGCGTCGAGAGGGATCAAATTCCTCGAGGTGCAAACCTTTCCTAAGTTTTGCACCAAAAAAAAGAAGTTAGATGGATCTAGGCTCGTTCCAGTCATGTGTGGCTATGGAGAATTTGTTGAACATCTAATTATTTTGATCATTTTAAATATGGTAAATATGTGTAATATTAATCTAGTCATTTTAATTTTAAATTTGCTTAGTTACCTCAGGTTGTTGAGATGATAGAGTCTGTTAATACTTGAATGATAAAAAATGATGAAATAAATTTTTGAATGCAAAGTGACAATGTAATAGTGTTGAATAATAGAAAATGTGAATAATAAGAATGTACTCAATTACAAATAGTCTCCATTGTGATCAATCTCAAACTATTTTCTTTTATTGTTCTTATTGTCACATATGTTATTTTTTTCATCTTTTCATATAGATGTATTGACGGTCTTGGAAATTCATCAACCAGGGAGTCTCCCTAATGTGAAGTCCCAATTAAACCTCACACCGTTTGGAGTAGGAGCCCCATCCAGAATATCAGCTCGCTTACCATATATCTTAAAGATATGCCTTAGCTCTAACTGTCAACAAGAGCGAGGAGTGCAAATGTGCCTTCAAAAAGCAAGGGGGGTGTACCTGGTGAGTGTTTGATCGTATGTGTGTCAAAGTTATTTCACTGCAGAGGGAAGAGAAAGTGAGCCTCTAAGAGAGAGGTAGTAATACCACCCAAGTAGAGACAGACATGAACAAGAAGGATCCATACAACATCAAGTGGAATATTCCATAGAGATGTTGTTATCTCTTAGAGAAAACCCTCGCTACAGGAAAAACTCTAAGGTAACCTCAAAACTCTTTGAGGTTGAAAGATGGCCCTTCAACCTAATGAGGGATCTCTCCCTAAACTCATATACTCAAGGTCAATGTAGTAGAACGTTTGTAATTGAGTCCTATGGCCATATTTATCAATAAATGATTGGATTTGGTTGGAATGTGTAAAAATACTACCATTGTGCATGGAGTCTAACCCAATTGGGCTTTATATAATTACAGTTTCAATGAGCAAAACAAAAAAGCATGGTAGTAATAATTTTGACACTTTAAGGAATTTGGAAGAAAATGAAGGAAATTATTGCAATGGTTTAGTGAACAACATTTATTAAATGCCTTAGAATAAAGAAAAATGAGCATAAACATATGAATCCCAATTTGAAACACTCAGAATTTTAGACATGAGGAAATATAAAACGAAGAAAAAACAGATAAGGAATCATAATACAAGAATTTCTGTAAACTACTCATGAAGATTGTTTTCATTAAGATTAGCTCAATATTATGCAAGGGATGATATATCTCAAATAACATCCAAGCCTTACTTCTTATGTTGTCTTTACTTATATAGATAATACAATAATTGAAAAATGTTTGTAGCTCAAAAATAATTACACTAATCCAATAATAGAAGTAATGCATATGAAAATATTTTTAAACATATCAAATTTTTCAAAATCAAAACAACTTGCTAAAAATTATGCTAAAAATGGGGATGAGAACATGTATCATGGTTGTGCTTCCCTCATTGTAGATCAGGCGTTGTCATGATTAAAAAACAAGATTCTTTTTTACTCCTGGATTCTCGGTCATTCCTGTTGTAATCCATAGATAACGTTGTTTTCAACGTTTAGCTATTGAAACTGATGTTTTTAGCTGATGGGTCGATTGTCAGCTTTTCCATTCAAGTTGTTCCTCTGAAATATGATGACAATGAAAATGTCAGCATTTCTCTACAAAATACGCTGATAATGAAAATATCATTGATCTCTTGCACTTTATTTTGCTTATATGCTGACAACTTCTTAATAAAAAATTCAATCTGATAGTGAAATATCAAAATTGAAAAAGATAGCTAGCAGCCTCTTAGTTGAGGGTACTGGCTGCAATAAAACATCCACCTTATCCATCCTCTGCCTCTTTCTCTGTTTGGTTTCCATGGATATTTTTTCCTTGGTTGCCTTTGTTTTCCTGGACCTCTTTGAACTTATAGCTTTCCCTTTATTTATAATCAAGTCCTTTAGTGGAACATTGTCCATGTCTATGAGAAAGAACCTAGTTGTGCTTCAACTTTATCTTCAACCTCAATTTGTTTAAGGGCCTAGTGTGAGGTATTTTACCCCCTTTGAACATGTCAAACAAGGGTGGTTCTTCTTCAGCTAGAAATTCTTCATCATGGGGTTTATGGTTAGGCCTCTTTCCTTTGTTTTCTCTGGTGGCTAGGTGAAAACGTGAAGCTCAGTTACAATTTTGTGAGAAAAGCCTCTGAAAAGTCTCAATTTTCGGTTGAACAAAAAAAAATTCGGCGGAATCTTCTAAATTTATTCGGCGGAATCTTCTAAATTTATTCGTCTAAATTTTTGGTCGTTTAGACTAGCGTTGGCCGTTGAACAAAACTTTTATCAGAGTTGATAAAATTAGCAAAAAAATAGTTGGGCTAAATAAATGATTCAATCGAACTATTTGTTCGGCCGAATTATTTATTCGACTGAAAAAACTTTTATATATATGACGGGCCAGACCCTGCTATGAATTTTTCCACTATTTTGATTTTACATTCTGTGCTGTCGAGCATTGTGAGGTTCATTATTGAAATTTACTACTCTGTTGATTTGAGTTGAAGCCTTACCAAGTGCTATGAGGTTGGTTTGAGCCGAAGATTGGTTAGCTCTGGTGATTTTTCATTTTGTGTTGTTGAAGGTTGTGAGGTTCATTATTGAAATTTATTGCTTTGTTGATTTGAGTCGAAGCCCTACTGAGCGTTGTGAGGTTGGTTTGAGCTGAAGCCCTGCCAAGCACTGTGAGGTAAGTTCAAATTTTATTTTATTTTTTACAGGTTTAATTGGAATTTTTTATAATGTTTATATTTTTTTGCAGCTTTGTGCCAAAATAATTGGTTATTTTCACTCATCATTGGCATCTTTCTTAGCCTCCTCGTCTAGCCTCCTCATCCAGACCAGGTTAGTTCGAACTCATTTACAGTTCTTATAAAAAAAAAATGGAGCAAAACTAATTTTCGAGCACCTATCCACTGATGTTGTTTGTTAAAATCATTACCAAAACTTAAAACTCATTTACCATTCATCCATTGTCAAAGGGTGAGCATTGATTACTGAGTATTAATGGAGATTTTATTAGCAGATCCATTTTCAATGATATACTATAAAAATTATAGTTCACTGATTTCCTTACCACGTGACTGGCCTTCCTTGTTGTAGGCGCTTACCGCCTACTGCATGAATGATTATCTACCGCAGGTATATCGCCCAGAGCTAAGAACTAATGCATGTAACTAATAACTAATAAGGAGGCATACAGAAGCTTAGCTTTCCTTTATCAGGTATGGCCTCATAGCACTTGTTAAACAACTTGGTTCAGTCCTTGTCATCCCAGATATGTAGAAAGTGCTTTAATTCACACATCCAAATAAAATAAAATTCATTAAACATATGATGCACACAAAAACCATAACATATAAAATCCATGCCAATATCACTCAATAATTTACCTACTACCTATGGAGTTTTATTGAAAATAAATTTGTTGGGTACTCACCTTCATAAAGATCACATCTCCAGAAGGAACAGTCTCAAACATGTGTCCAACTATGTGTTTTATACCTGATATGACAATCATGCACTAAAAATAAAGTTAACCTATATCCAAATATATACAGTATGCGTTGAAATATATATTTAGAATGATTATTAAGGTATCCAAATTGGAATACCAGGGAGAGTGGGTGCAGTTGCGATAACGTGAGGGAGATCAAAATTAATGGTGTGGATATGAGGATATACACCCACTATTTGAATCAACACTTCTTTGTGCCCTGTAACTAATAACTAATACATAATATGCCTATAAATAATAACTAATATGTTTCACTTTTTTATGCCCCATCTAAGCATTTTGTCTGTATGCTCGAAACAAAGCTGTACAGAAAGAGAACAAATTTTCCCATTCACAGATTCTTTTATTGATAGGCACAACACAGAGCCTAGGAATGTATGGTTTCTTTGTGTATTGGTGCATTAGGATCTAATAGACCAAGAGACGGTTGTATCATGTGGTTTGCACAATGTTGGATGATTCTGTTACCACAGATTCTCAAACTTGGAAAACAATCATGTTATGTCATGTAAAAAAAACAATGCAATTTGTGGTTTTGAATGTGCAATCACAACAATTGTATATCTATCCATAATTTCATACGTTTGTTATTCCATCAGCTAAGATGCCAGACACTTTGTTATGATGTAATCTCATTCTTCGATATTGGGCCTTTCCCCTTCATAGATGTCTATTAACATTGAATCCTGATTATCAGCTATAGTAAAATAGTTGCAGTACAATAATGTCTCTTGACTAAAAACATTACCCTGTAATATATAACATGTAACCAATATATATATAGAACTCTATTGAGATATATGCAATTTAGTTTGAGAGTTAGAAATAAATACAGTGCATATCAATGAAACAATGATTTATAAATATCAAATTTAATTGATATAATCTATCATGGTGTTGGTTAAGAAGTGGCAGTTGAATTTTGTATTTCATTTAATGTATTGTTTTTAATTTAGAGCTTTACAATTCTTTGTTTTTATTTTTAAATATAATTGACTGTGTAAGTATTTAAAAAAATGTTGTAAATGAACCATTTAACCAGGTCACTCGACAATAATAATTTCAAAGGACAATAATATTATCAATGCATATTCTCTAAATGTTACCTCTAGCTCAGATTCCCCCAAATCATTATTGTCACATTATCAATTTCAATCCTCCACATTATCAATTTGTTCCAGGTCACTTTTTCTTCCATTTACAGCATGATTGCTTCATTTATGTTTCTGTTTCATTATGTGTAATTCACTTCAAGCTTTCCTATTTGCTTGGAACATGGGTCTTATTAGTTTCCTAAGATGAGGCATAATACACTTAATTGAAGGTTCTTGTACTTGCTCTTTTCAAGTAGTATTTTCTTGTTGAGATACATCTTTTTCATTTCCATTTTGTTGGGTGCATGAGAATGAAGCTAATTAGAGTGTTGGCATTGCTTTGTCATCTATTTTTGGTGTTTTAGTTTTAATGTTATTGGGTTGAACTTATTCTACCTTGATTTATCTCATAGAACAACCTTGATGCTTCTTGGTAACATAATTTCCTTACTTTTATTGTTATATGTTCATTTATGTTTCCTTTTTTATTATGTGTAATTCACTTCAAGCTTTCCTATTTGCTTGGAACATGGGTCTTATTATCTTTCTAAGATGAGGCAAAATACACTTAATTGAAGGTTCTTGTACTTTCTCCTTTCAAGTAGTAGTTTATTTTTGAGATATATCCTTTTCATTTCTATTTTGTTGGGTGCATGAGATTAAAGCTAATTAGAGTGTTAGCATTGCTTTGTCATCTATTTTTGGTGTTTTAATTTTAATGGTATTGGGTTGACTTGTTTTACCTTGATATATCTTGTAGAACTATGGTCCAAATGCACCAAAACGCTCTGAAGAGAAGCCCTACAATTATTAGGAGCTCCTACTCGATCAAAATGTTCTATTGTGAGAATATGGGCATATGATGCAGTGCTAAAGAACTAGAAATGATGCACCTATCATTAATGCTAGTATCATATCTCCATCTTCTCAGCACATAACATTTTAATTCACAAAATGAAAAATTTGATCAACGAAGAGGACACCAATGAAAAATATGATGATATCATGGCTATTGAACAACCTTGATGCTTCTTGATAACATATTTTCCTTGCTTTTGTTGTTATATGTTCATTTATGTTTCCTTTTTCATTATGTGTAATTCACTTTTCTTCCCTATTTGATTGTAACAAGGGCCTTCTTAGCTTCCTAAGATGAGGCAGAATACACTTAATTGAAGGTTCTTGTACTTGCTCTTTTCAAGTAGTATCTTTTTGAGATACATATTTTTCATTTCTATTTTGTTGGGTGCATGAGATTGAAGCTAATTAGAGTGTTGGCATTGTTTTGTCATCTATTTTTGGTGTTTTAATTTTAATATTATTGGGTTTCTAATTAGAGTGTGGCATTGTTTTATCATATATTTTTGGTGTTTTAATTTAAATGTATTGGGTTGACTTGTTCTACCTTGATTTATCTCATAGAATAACCTTAATGCTTCTTGGTAACATAATTTCCTTGCTTTTGTTGTTATATGTTCATTTATGTTTCCTTTTTCATTATGTGTAATTCACTTCGCTTCCCTATTTGCTTGGAACATGAGTTTTATTAGCCTCCTAAGATGATACATAATACACTTAATTGAAGGTTCTTTTACTTGCCTTTTTAGAGTAGTAGCTTCTTTTTGAGATACATCTTTTTCATTTCTATTTTGTTGGGTGCATGAGATTGAAGATAATTAGAGTGTTGGCATTGCTTTGTCATCTATGATTAGTATTTTAATTTTAATGTTGTTGGGTTTCTAATTAGAGTGTTTGCAATGCTTTGTCATCTATTTTTGGTGTTTTATTTTCAATGTTATTGGGTTGACTTTTTCTCCCTTGATTTATCTCATAGAACAACCTTGATGCTTCTTGGTAACATACTTTCCTAGCTTTTATTGTTATATGTTCATTTATGTTTCCTTTTTCATTATGTATAATTCACTTCAAAATTCCCTATTTTCTTGGAACATGGGTCTTATTAGCTTCCTAAGATGAGGCAAAATACACTTAATTGAAGGTTCTTGTACTTGCTCTTTTCAAGTAGTAGTTTGTTTTTGAGATATATCTTTTTCATTTCTATTTTGTTGGGTGCATGAGATTGAAGAAAATTAAATTGTTGGCATTGTTTTGTCAGATTCTATTATTGGTGTTTTAATTTTAATGTTATTGGGTTGACTTGTTCTATCTTGATTTATCTCGTACAACAATCTTGATGCTTCTTGGTAACATACTTTCCTTGCTTCTGTTATTATATGTTCATTTATGTTTCCTTTTTCATTATGTGTAATTCACTTCAAGCTTTCCTATTTTCTTGGAACATGGGTCTTATTAGCTTCCTAAGATGAGGCAGAATACATGTTCATTTATGTTTCCTTTTTCATTATGTGTAATTCACTTCAAACTTCCCTATTTTCTTGGAACGTGGGTCTTTTTAGCTTCTTAAGATGAGGCAAAATACACTTAATTGAAGGTTCTTGTACTTACGTGTTTCAAGTCGTAGTTTCTTTTTTAGATACATCTTTTTCATTTCTATTTTTTTGGGTGCATGAAATTGAAGCTAATTAGAGTGTCGGCATTGTCTTGTCATATATTTTTGGTGTTTTAATTTTAATGTTGGTGTTTTAATTTTAAGAAGACAACATAGATATTGAATTTACTAGAATAGTTTTAATTTTAATGACCATGTGTTGACTTTTAACTCAAGTTTGAAAGTATTTATTAATTTATTTTTATTTTCATTCTCTTTATAAATGTGTCATTTTTAATGACCATGTGTTTTTTTCAATTCTATATCAAGTGTGCCCCCACTATGTAAGAACAACTTGGTGAAATTAACATGTTTTAGAAAAAATTGTATTTAATTTTCAAAATGTGTGTGCTTCAACATTTGTGTTTTTAGTCTTGAGTATATTTTAAATGAAGAGCTTCATATGGTTACATTAATTTTCTAAATTCTTTCAATAATTTTAAATAGCAATTTTAAGATCTTAAAATGCATGATGTAATTTCAAGGGTTACATCAATTAAATTCATGAGGTAACTTCAAGGGTTATATCAATTTTTTGAATTCTTAATATTTTTAAATAGAAATTACAATATTTTTAAATGCATGAGGTAACTTCAAGGGTTACAACAATTTTCTGAATTCTTGATCATTTTAAATAGCAATTTTAAAAATAATTGTAAATGCATGAGGTAACTTTTTAAATATCATGGATCTAGATATCTATAGATATCCATATGATGGATGAGAATTTCCCACATGATTCTTCGAGGAGAACATCAATAGAGTCTCATGCTTCTACTAGAGGGGGAGGTCAAGGTCATGAATCAAAGAGAATATCAAATGAATCGGGGGAGGTCCATCATTCACATCGTGGTATATATATGTGTGTGTGTGTGTGTGTGTGTACTTTAATGATAAATAAGTAAAATCATACACATATATTGAATTGATTTTTTATTTTTTTCAGACGCTTCGCTCACTATGTTGTTGCATGACAATGGTCAACATTCTCCGGGTGGTCATCAATCTCAAGGTGGTCAACATTCTCTGAGTGGTCATCAATCTCAGGGTGGTCAACATTCTCTAGGTGGTCAACATCATTTTGGTACATTATATAAAAAAATTATGATAAAACAAATTTGTACATGTAAATGAATTATATGGAAATATGTGTGTACATGTATATCTTGCATACATATATGAATACATTTGTTCACATGATTTTATATTTATGTAATTTTATATATTGATCAAGAGGATGAAAATGTTGGTCCAAGTAGACATAAGTGAAGCCAAATAGTTCAAGAAGAAGGCTAGACACCAACAACAACTTATCCATCTGATATCCTGGATGAGCTTCCTTGGGAGACAAACCTTCAATAATGCACATTACAAAACTGCAAAAGTCATTATTCTAAATTGAGGAAAGATATTGGTAGTTTGGAGCTCCTTGGAGAGAGTAGAGAAAGCTTAAAAATAGTGCACTTCCTAAGCTTATTTATTGATATTTATGAGAAGCTTGGGCCAAGCATAGATTCATTTATAGATATGATGAGGCGTAGAAAGGAAACAATGATGGGTCCCGATAAATGGGCTAAGGTTAATAAAAGGGTTACAAAATAAAATGCAAAATCTATGTTTAATTTCAAAAAATAGCCAAAAAGAAAGATGCTCAAGGTGCAATATTTCAAGCACCTTGATATAGCCATCCATTTGTATAATAGGTTCCTTGCACCATATGGAATACTACCATGGAATGATGAGGTTCCACTTTATTTTGCAAAATTATTTTATTCATAGTACTTTTTGGGTATGAAACTCGATTATAACGACCGTCCATATGAATATTATGGTATTGGGAAATGTCAGTTATATGATCGTAAGGGCGCATTACGTGATACTGAATTTCTTTGCTCAAAGCCATCTTTGGTACGCCAACCTCATCATTTGGTAAACTTGTGGTTAGAGATGAATGTCACTTCTCAAATTGGCCGAGAAGGAAATGACGCCATTATAGACAACATACATAGTGCATTAACTGGAATTGATACAAATCTAAATTGGTAAAGAGAACAAGCTAATGCATGTGCTAATTTTGTATATAAAACATATTAAGAGGAGATAGATAATATGAATATTGAGGAGCTTAAAGCACATGCAAAGGCTTTTCGTAATGGTTGGGAAGACATAATTTTTCATGAAGGAGAGGTTGTGGGATCAGTATGCGTTAATGGTTAGGGTGGATATTTTAAAGTAATTTGTAAGGTATGTGTTAATGCCGATTCACATATATTTTGCTATTTTTTCAGATATAATATAACACAAATGTATCATATGTTCACCATTTGTCATTAACTCGTAAGTTGAACAAAAATTTTGATAATTCCACGGTCCCATGTTTAGGTTCCAATGAAGATATTTTGAGAGATGTTAGTTTTTTTGAAGAGTTCATATTGATACAATTGTTATTCTACTTTTATTGTATTGGTGTATTGTGAGTACA
>APFE030915614.1:93998-109841 GCA_000404065.3 Pinus taeda
TTAACAAAGAATAATAATTAATTAGTGATTAATTAATTATTCTTAGAGAAAAATAAGATAAATAATGATTTACCTGTTTATTTTTCATGATTGCATCAAATTTGACAAGGAATAATAATAAAACAGTGGTTAAATTAATTATTCCTAGAAGAAAATCAAATAAATAGTGATTTATTTAATTATTCTTCATGGGTTTTACTATAAATTACTTAATAAAGGTGGTTTATTAGGTAATTTCTCACAGTGAAAGCAATTTTACTATGATAAAATTGACTTTACATGGTGTACTTCGATCCATCTAGTAAATTAGGCTAGATGATCAATTTTTTGGTGATAACAGATTTCCCCCCAACATACGAGTGTTAGGAGCAAAATATATGACCAAAGTACGTTGTATAAACACAATCACTTAGACAACATAGGGGAGTCAAGGAGAGAGAGAGAGAGAGAGAGAGAGAGAGAGAGACTAATGAAGTTGAAGCTGAGAGAGGATAGTGATAGAGGGGGTGAGACTAATGCAAGTCTCCTTTTATGTTGTGGTACCAGACGTCAATGAGGCAGGGGAGGCATACCCATGCCAACCGAGATAACTTAGTACAAAAATAATGGTTTGCCCAGAAATATGAAACTGAGCAATAAAGTACATGTTGGATGGTACATGACACGCTGACATAACAGAGCCAAAAAATAATACAATGTGTCCCATATACATAATACACCTACTAAAAACATGAGCTAGGACTAAATACGATAATATCTGAGTACATGAGATACAAATTCCCTTCCCTCAAAAAATGGGTGGGAGGGAGGGTAGAACAACCAAAGAAGCCATGCTGAACAAGAAAGGGCTCTACAAAACTGAATGGATCATCTAGAGGAGACATGCATGCTATGAACTGAAATCAGTAGGAACCGAACCCATCAACTCTGCGGAACTGCATCTGAGATTGTAGCATAGTAGGTATGCATCCAGGCATGTGGGGGGCTACCTAAAGGGCCACCACCTCATGAGGTCTAAAAACATTTCACACACACCCGGGAATCACTTGGACAATCTATTGCATCACTAGAATATCAAGTGTATGGATCACAAACATGAAACGACCAGGTCAAAGGGAAATAATGAGACCCTTTGCTCAATCCAAGGTGCCGAACAAGAATGGAAGTTGGAACTGAGATACACCACCCTCTAGGTCATTCTTCTGGAATAAATGAGTTGATGTCGACAGAACAGGGCCCACGATAGATGAGGCAATGAGGATCCTCAACTAAAGCATGCGAGAAAATAGTAATGTGATTGATGGACTGACTCCAGGGATGACGAGGAAAAGGGGACTGAGGGACAAACAGACAAATACCCTTGTGAGAGCATAAAGTGCATGGTTGACTTGGCAGTAACTGACTCAACTCTAAAGGGGATGGGGGCAGTATGACTAGAGGCAAAAATGGGCAACACAGGCTGGACGGTATGCAAATATAGATGGAATACTATGACATGAGATGATATGACATGAAATAGACTCCAAGGATGCAAGGGTGACTCATCGCATATGCTCTGAACAAGGATCACTCGATGACGCTGCCACATAGACTAGGCCCAATGGGGATTGTCGAAATATGAGTAAATGATGGTTAATCATGATGAAAATCAACATATGGTACAACAAGTATTAAGAGGAGGTGGACCTCAAATTACCAGTGTCGCTTTATGATGAAATTCGATTATAAGAGGTGACGAAGCGACCTTCTTGGAAAAATGGTTTCCGAGTGAAGTGTCAAATCATCAAAAACTAAGGAAGACCCATTATAGATCTCAAGGAGAGCTTTCCAATGGTGTTGATAGTTCATCAAATGGAGCTACAGTCTGGTTGCAATGTGTGACAAAAAAACTATGGGTTTTCTTATAAAAGGGTGTTTTTCCTCCAATTTGAGGAGGAGAAGGTCCTAAATCTTATGGAGATCATAGTGAACAAACTAGTCGTCGGAATCGAGATCTGTGACTTTTAGGAAAGTGACCTTACTTGTCTAAGGATGTCCTTAACGCTTCTTGGAATGATGGTTCCTGGTGAAGAATTAAGGGCAGAGGAAAATGAGAATGTACTGAAGGAGGCCGAGAATCATCCTCACCCATGAAGTCAAACATGGGGCCTATGTGGACATAAAGTACAATATTTGAAGATGTGGTTTCAAACATCTACCATATGTGATGTGCATATGGATCGCCAGAGAGGCCGATAGGACAAACTATCCAAGGAATGGGAGGATAATCAACCATACCTAGATCCAGTGGGATCTAGGCAGAGACTTAATTGAGAAGATGGCTAGGGAAAAACCATCATGCCCCCAAGCATGGGGTGCTAATCTGGTATGCAAAGGTGGGAATGATGCTCCCTATCAGGAGGAGTTTGTGGAGCACCATAGTGTGTCGGGTGCTCAAAAAATGGATTCAATCATCTCGGCCCAACTTGGCACGAGATCCTCCAAAGGAGATGTAGGGGCCCATGTTCCGCCCAGTATGTTATGGGTGTACTGAATGTATTTAGAGCCATGACTCCAAACACTTTTATCATACATAATATGATTATGCATTTTATATGATGATGATGGTTCACCATTTGTTGTTTTATCTTCTATGGTATACATGTGATAAATGCTAATCTAGAATGTTGTTTGCAATGGTATCTACATAGTGGTTTTGGGCTCTAGGCTCATGACTGAATGTAATGGTTTCAAATTCACGTACCAACAGCTTAACTCGTAGATATTTTCTAAATAGGACCTGGTTATGCACGTGATACACACCATTCAATTGCATGAAAAGTAGTAAGGAATATAAATGAACATGAAGATAAATGATGCGATGAGCGAGGGCATTGACTAACAAACTTATCACTACATCATATTCAGCTTGATTATTAGTGGCAAATCCAATGCACATGCCATTTGAAAGGAATAACGTATGTAAGGGGGTAAAAATGGCCCAAGGTGCTGAGGCTAGATTCCAGGAGAAGCGACTTGCACCATCGGCATGACCGATATATGGTGTGGATGATGGATCCATTTGAAAGGTGAAAAATACAACTGATGAGATGATGCAATCTACCTAACTTTATGGTAGAAATAAAAACACGCAAATCAAATGGATGTGTTGTGATCAAAATTTCTTGAGGTAGAGTGTATTGGGAAAATTAAGAAGGAAATGGCCTTCAAAATCCTCTGAAGAAATCCTCCCTTACTCAAGGGTAGGGGTAATCAAGGGTAAACATAGCTTCCATTGGGTCCTCATCAGGCTAGGAGATATGCAGACGGGAGGAAGACTTTCTACATGATGTAGTGACATTACTTGGTGCCTCAACCTAAGGAATGAAGTTCACATACACATCGTCTTAAATGGTAGACAATAGACTGGTAGACAGAGGGTCTACTGATGTTGAGACCTCATATTCTGTCAAAAATGGTTTGATAGAAATGTGCACAGTAACCTCGGGAATGTTTGTCGGCGACTCAAAGATGACGACAGGTAAAGAATGGGGCCTTTGGTTTTCGTCATCTCGACATCAGGGGGAGGGATCACAATAGAAGGGCCAAAGTTTCCCTGTTCTGGTTGACTGGAGGTACCTGAATCCACATGTAAAGGAGTAGAGGTTCCACTACAAGCAGTCTCATAGTCACGAATTTCCCCAAGGCAATCACAAAATTCATCAAGATGAGGGCAACAATCGGAATAGCGACCATGAAGATCACAAACAACACAAGGGTGGTTTATGTGAAACATTTTGATTTTCTTAGGTGAGACTAGTATGTCAACATGGACTTTCGAAATATTTGACTTAGGGAAGGTGTCATGAACCAAAGGTTTAAGTTGAGGAAGTTCGAGATAATTTTTGGTGACATGCCCAATGACTTCACACAAAGCACACAACTTTGGGGACTTAGGGGCAGGAGGAGCTTGGGGAGCCTTGTCCTTCAAATTTTTCTTTTTGGTTTTGCACCCCTGGCTAGATGTTTTTGCAATAGGAACTGGTTCCTATTGAGGTTGTGATGGTACTGAAGCAGCGGGAGGGGTCATGGGGACCGAATGAACCTGGGTCAAAGCATGATACAGTCTTGAATAACCAGGAAGAATGTTTGAAGGGGGATCGATGTACCATATTGGGATCTCGAGAGTCATGCTAAGAAGGACCAGCAAAGCCATGACAGGTACAAAAAAAACTCTTGGAGGGGGGAATAAGAAAGCTATCTAGACAGTAGGATAAGACCCCAAAGGAATAGCTCTTGGATGGTTGAGACTTGGTGGAACTGTTTCGGTGGGAACATATGAGAGGCACCCACAAACGGAGGAGGTGTTAGGGGAGTGGGTCCACAGGGTTCAGCTGGAAGAGCAACAACATGATGCTGAGGAGATGGATGTTGATTAGGTGTACCATACTACTTAAGGGTAGCCCGTGATGCTTGTAACATGCAAACACTCATGGAAGTAGGTTTAGAAATGGGAGGGGGAGGACCAGGGAAGGCACCCAAGAATAAGGAATATTTATAGACTCTGGGTGAGATAGTGGTGCAAAGAGTTGACAACTATTTATTGGACACCGACAAGATGATGGACTCGGGGGAGGTCACGAATTCCGGCTTGTAGTAAGTCAATTGATCTATGGTGATGATCTTCCCTTCATGGGGGAAGCACATCTTGTGGAACACCGCAGATGCAAAAACTGACATGGCATATGTGTAACTATGACCTAAGAGGATGTTGTAATTCAAAGGGGCATCGATGACTTCGATATCAACATGGTCAGTCTTGCCCGCAAGGGTCACTGGACAGTTGTAGTACATGCCAAGGGGCTGGGAAGAGTGTCCATCCAAAGCACACAAGGTGATGGTGGAGGGAGACAACTCGGGTGACTTGAGATGTTTCCAAATAGTAGTGGACATCACACAAGTGGATGTGCCTTCGTCAATAATACATTTGGAGATGATGGCATTACATACTCTAACTGGTATCTAGAAAGTAACAAATGAAGCTGATGGGGGGTGCTTTGATGTATCAAACAGAAAGACGATCAACTGATCGTTGGAAGGATACACTATAGCCAAGGTAGTTAGTAGAGCCTTATTTTGGAAAGGGCATGACTGGAGGACTTCCAATGTCAACACGGCAGCAGGTGATTGCACCAAGTCATATACTATAATGTATGTATGGGCAACTCTATTAGAAGCCACATTACAACATAGTGGTCCCTTTGGGATCTTGGTAATGGCCTCAACTTTGGGTTGAGGGAGCTATAAAGGATAATTTTCTATTGTAAGAGGCTCAACAAACACTTTATTTTTGGACTTGGCAACTGACGAAGTGGAGGGCTCATCATATTGACACGACCGAGTTTGTAGGTTGATATTGGAGGTGTTAACCTCATCAGAGTTCATCATCAGGATCTGGTAGTCATTAGGACCAAAAGGTTGGGGGAGGTGGGTTACTTGACCTAGCTGTGGTTGAGAAGCAACAAATCCTTATTGAGGGAAAGGATTTCTGAGCATGGATGGTTGAGGTGGCATAGGATTCTGAGGAGATTGTTGACCTCGTGAAACTGCTTGAGCTTCCCACAGTTAGCACATCTTGGGTAAGATGGGACACTCATGTGTATAGTGGCGATTTACACCACATCATGCACAAGGCTTATTCATACGAATAGCATTGTTCTACTTGTCCTAGCCGCCTTGTTGCTGGTTGTTGGTGTTAGGTTGGTTCCCCTGGGGTTCACTAGGCTGGTTACCTTGGTTATCCTTGTTTCCCTTCCCCTTATTTTTTTTCTTTGAATTCTGGGGATTAGTATCACTCTGCCACGCAAACACCTGACCCTAAGGGGGTGGTGGCTGTTGGGACTGAGGATGCATGGGAGGTTGTGGCAATAATGCTTGAGGGGCTCGAGCACCATAATGTGCATAA
This sequence comes from Pinus taeda, assembly GCA_000404065.3. Lineage (NCBI taxonomy): Eukaryota > Viridiplantae > Streptophyta > Pinopsida > Pinales > Pinaceae > Pinus > Pinus taeda. The sequence goes on from APFE030915614.1 coordinate 99,943, forward strand.
GGAGGAGCAATAGTTTGGTAGACAGGTTGGGGCCCCAGAAACATGTTTCTAGCAAGAGGGGCATAAATGTTGGAGGAACTGGTGCCCCCCTGCAGATATCCATAACTCTAATGAGAAAGTGGAAAATAGTGTGAAATGGATCCAATGATACTATCGGCGGTGTGATACGCCCCCGGTGCATTAGCACTACCGGGATGAGGGAGGTCTAGAATAACGGTATACACATAACCTGATTAAGCATAAATCAGATCATATCTCAAAGCCATCTGGAGAGCTTCTTCCTTAGTTTACGGAAAATGGGATGCAAAATCTTTCCTGATGGGGGATAAAAGGCTCTTGAGGAACCAATCTAGATAAACATAATCTTCGAAAGGTGGGGCATGACATGTGTTCCTCCTTCGACGCCGTTCTTGAACATGGTAAAAAGGGCAAGTAGCGAAGGATTGATGGAATGTGGTCAAAATCTCGGTACTAGTGTCATACCAAAGAGGTATCTGGAAATAGGAAAAGAACACTTTAGCAAGCATCATGAAAATGGAATGAGAGGCGATGAGCTAGTCTACATACCATTTTGCAGCGTCTCCAATGAGCATGCATTGGAAGAGCTGAAGAAGAATGGAGTGATCGGTTATGGAGTTGGACAAATGCCACATGTGGAAGGATCGGACATGGTTGGTAGGATCGTCTCTAGCAATACCCTCAAACTTTGGGATGTCTAAGGGAAGCTTAGTTGGCATAGAGGGCCAACCAGCATCATGGTGCATGGGGTCATTTATCAACTAGTTAAGATCCGGTAGACTTAACCCAACCATAAAGGGGAGCATGGGAGTTGCCAGAACAATTCCCGAGATTGTTTCACATGATGTGACCACTCATATAACATGGGAGGAACCACTAGATTTGATTCCTACACCTGCTATGATCCAGACATGGTGATGATATGCGGTGAAGGAGGTTCAGAATCAGATGAGGAATCAGAAGGACCAAGAGAAGAGTCGGAATGGGGACTCGAAGCGCTATGAACTCTAACCCGACGAGGAGGAGTAATACACCCAAGCAGAAACTAGGGGTGAAGGCCTAATAGTCTCCGCGACTGATGCCTTGGTGGCACAATGATGGAAGGACACACGGAACACAGAAATCGTGAAAGGAGATCAACAATATATCTTATGTCTCTGATGCAGTGAGATAAATTTATTATGTTAATTCCTGGCTTAGTAGTGTAAACCAAGTGCCCTTCGCTTAAGGTGTGCTTGTGTGTGTAAGTGTATTAATTGATTAAGCCCAGACCATGTTTGTAAAAAAGAAAAAATCTTGTTGCAATTAAACTGAAATAAATAACAAAAAATAAACAACAAAACAATTAACTAAACCCCACCCAAACTAGGTTTGTAAACATTGTACTTTTAGGTGGCTAAACCAATGGAAAATACAGTAAAATGGTCAAGAGATCTGAATTTTAGTGTGATTGGGACCAAGTGACTCTAAGCTGCTGGAAAGTGGTGCAACAACAACAAAAAATGAGAGGGGAAGATCGCTGCAAAAATATAGGGAGATGGATGAAACACTTAGGGAAATCGATGGGACCCTAAGGGAATGACCAAACAAGTTTGAATGTGAAGCTATGGATGGTAGGAACCTATCTTATCATATCTGAAACAAAAATTTATAGATATGGAAAATGTGGTTGAAAGTGCTGCAAAAAACTTGGACTTTTCACTTAGCTAAACTCCTCCTAGAAAGGCAGAAGTGTACTAGAAACCCTAAGGGAGGCTAAATTCAACTTCAACAAGTAAAATAGAATGGATCAAGGCCTAAGAGGGATGAGATAGAGGTCGAACACCCAACAGACAACTCTCAGCAAAACCTAGAAACAGATCTGAGAAAAACCCTAAAACCCAGAAATCACACTAGAGCTGAGATCACACCTTTTGGGCTGAAAACTGTGATTTTTCTCTGAGACTTCTGGTTTGCAAATTTCAGGAAGAAAGTTTCGCCTTTGCCGCGGCTGGTTCCTGTGACCTGTGTAAATGACCAAAAAGAAAAAGGAAGTAAAAAATTTATCAAATCTAGGGTTAAAACACTAGGAAACATTAATAGAAGAGGAAAAAGAGGAAACCCTAAGCTGAAAACCAAAGGTCACCCAAGTTTTTGGATTTGAAGTATAAAACCTAGTGAAGTCACCAGTTTGTTGTAGTATTTTCTTCTCAATGATGTATGAAAAGAACCCACTTAAGATCGTCGATGACAAACGATCTAAAAAATAGAAACGAATGCTAAACATTGTATATCTGCAGCTACTGATAGAAACAAAGCCTACCAAAATGTTGATCTATGATGCAATCCTAGTTAAACAGTGAAATAAAGAGTAATAACCCCAAAACATCCAATGGAAACTAGATATGTAAAGAATAATTTTGTAATAACACCTATGAAGAGAACAAATATATGATACCAGTCCCCCTCTATGGGATGGGTTCTTGGCTATCCTCAAATGCTTTCAGCTTCTGTAGAGTCTCTCTCCTCTATAATACATAAACCCAACAAAAGTGTGGTTTGCGGCAATGAAAATAATCAGAGTTACAATAGTGGGTGCAACAATGAAAATAATTGAAAGTGAATAATGAATGGAAACCCCTCCTATTTATAACAAAATATTGAGTTATCCTCGAATAATGAGCAATAATAAAATATTATTGATCCCATTCTTGGAATTACCACTTGGAATATTTTATTATATTTGTTTACAAGGGGAAAAGTATTTAAACTTTTATTTAGAAATAATAAATAAATAAATGATTTATTTATTATCTCAATGAATTAGTTAAGGAATAAATAAACAAATTATGATTTATTAATTTATTCCTAAGGGATTTAGTCAAATTTAACAAAGAATAATAATTAATTAGTGATTAGTTAATTATTCTTAGAGAAAAATAAGATAAATAATGCTTTATCTGTTTATTTTTCATGATTGTGTCAAATTTGACAAGAAATAATAATAAAACAGTGGTTAAATTAATTATTCCTAGAAGAAAATAAAATAAATAGTGATTTAATTAATTATTCTTCATGGGTTTTACTATAAATTACTTAATAAAGGTGGTTTATTAGGTAATTTCTCACAATGAAAGCAATTTTACTATGGTAAAATTAGGTTTACATGGTGTACTTCGATCCATCTAGTAAATTAGGCTAGATGATCATTTTTTTGGTGATAACACTTATAAAATTTTATCTCAAATTTTTGCAAAAACTCTATGATGGAAATTTCTTCTTCTTGTAAACCAATCATTTAGCACTTATACTATTATTTCAACTAATCAATGTATGGATATATTCATATCTCTTCCATTTCAATTTTAGATTAGACAATGATTGATCATTTATATCAATAGAATATTGGTTGTGAAATAAAGTCAAATTTCCACAATGTTCACATTTTTTACCACCAACACATTTCTTTAGGTAAAATAATTCATGACTTTCTCTTTCACATAGAATTTTGGATATGAAACCATGGATAGTGGAAGGAGGAGGTGATTTTTTTCAAAATGTTTTACCAAAATTAAGGAAGGTGTCATAATATAATTGAAATTCCACATGACAACAACAACAAAAAGTGTCGCATACAATGATAGGTTTAACATACCATGGTTTTTGTTGCGCAAAAGTATTTATTGAGACATTAATTCCACGATTCTCTTCTATGAACATATTGAACAACTCTATTTGAGCAATGTCCAAGCTATGTTTTGCATGTTCTTCATACTAATTTCATGTTATTCTTCGCTGCATCACATCCCTTGCTTTTGGTGAAACACATGAATTTTCATCCAATATTCATATATTATTTTTTTAACATCTTCTCCAAGTATATATTTGTATGGTTGCCTACAAATAATTTCCCAACAAGCGAGCTCATCATTTACATCTATTTGCAATCAAAATTTCATATGTTTGTGCAATGCTTTTCGTGAGGCCCCTAATATTTTTGTCATAGATTTTACCAAACAATTTTCTTTAGCACTTGATGAAACCATTGCCAATTGTATTGCTCTACATGCATCTACAACATTTTTTTCTACTTCTTCCAATCTTTTTAGAGCACTATTTATATTTTGAATCACATTTTGCTTCACCTTTCTATCTTTCATTGATTTTTGAATACCCAATAGAGTTGTAGCATCTTTTAATTTCTTTGATGTTAAGAGACATCTCAAAATTTGAGCTTGATATGTCACACTTTCATCTTTGAATAACTCCTCAATAATGACATTAGCATGATATCATATAACATGGTCTATTTTTTTATCTCCATATATGTCAGTGTCAACATTTTCTAACATCTCATCATCAATATTGATTTCATCTGTACATATGAAAATTAAAGTAAATGGCTATAAATAATCATTAAATAATAAAATTAAAAAATAGAGTTTGAATGAAATTGAAATTAATAAATATGTATAGTTTCAATAATACACATGACACATATATATACTTGACGGTGATTCGACTTCTTCACTTGAATCTCTTTCAACATCTTCAACAACATCATCAATCATTTTTCACTTTGCCTTTCAACATTTTCAATCTCATCATCAATGTTATGAGGAATATCTCTCTCTGTTTACATTGCGAAATATTTTTCAAATTAGTTCATCAAATAAAAATTAAATTTCACAATATAATAGTTAAATTTCATTTATAATATTTACATTTACATACTTGCTTCGACTTCTAGTTGAGATTGATTTTCCCTTTAAATATTTGTGCGTTATTCCTTATTTCTTTTGTAATAGTTTCTCTCATATTCTCGATGGGCCTCAATGTCTCTTGATTGATTATATTTTCTCTTGCAATTTCTTTGATTTCCCATGATAATTCAATCTATGTAGATTTTTAAAATCCAACCCAAAAAAATTAATTTCAAAATCCTCCAAAAACAACTTACCTTCAAAATTTAGACAAAAAAACCCACATTAAAAATTCAGCACAAAAGACTTACTTTCAAAAAAACTCACTTCAAACATTCAACCAAAAAAATTTACTTTAAAAAAAACCCACTTTAAAAAGTCAGCGCAAAACACTTACTTTAAAAATTAAGCCCAAAAGACTAACTTAAAAAATTAAACTAAAAATATCAATTTAAAAATTCAACCCAAAAAACTTACTTTAAAAATTAAGCTAAAAATTCTCACTTTAAAAATTCACCCCAAAAGACTTACTTTAAAAATTAAGTTAAAAAATCTCACTTTAAAAATTCAGACCAAAAGACTTGCTTTAATAATTAAGTCCAAAAGTCCATGGGGTTTTGGATAGATGATGATTAAGTGCTCTTCTAAGGCACTCCTTGATGTGAAGTCACCGGTTCAATTCCCTGCCCCGATCGGGGCGATATATTACACATGTTGAAGATGTAGTCCTCACAAGCTTACAAGAAAAAATTAATTCCAAAAAATTTCCTTTAAAATTTCAACCCAGAAGATTTAGCTTAAAAGTTCACTCCAAATGAGGAAAGAGTGTGAAAATAATGTTTCAGCTCCATTTATTTATATCGTTCAGGGGAAACATTTTTTCAGAGGGTCGCATTGTTCCATTTTTGCAACTAACGAAAAATGTTGACGCAATTTCAAACAAACTCTTAAAAAAATAATTCATTTGAATTATTTTTCTGTTTCTTTTAACGGGTGTCGATGATAAACACAAGTTCGATCAAATGTGGTTTTAATTCAGCCAAACTATTTTAACCTGCAACTATGCAACAGCTCAACTCTGGTCACCTTTTTCTAACTTCAAAATATTTAAACCCCATCAAATTTGGTGAATTTACTGTCAGAATGAATACCAGCATTTGCATAATTGAATATACTTTCAGTAGATATAAATTTTATTGGAATTTCATAGAAAATTACTAATTTTAATTAATTTTAAAAAAAATGTATATTTATTTATTTATTTTTTTAAGGTCATTATGATTCAGTGAAATAAAAAATTTGCATCTTCCAAAATTTATTCAAAACAGATACATGCCAATTCGCAGGTTAGCGAAGCCATCATAATTATCTATCAAACTTCCTAGAGCAGAATGAAAAACTCTAATATATGGAAGATCTTATTTTCTATGAACATCCCAAACAACAAATAATAATAGAAATTTATAATTATAACAACCAAACAGTGAAAATATGTCCTGCTCCCTGTCTTGAAACTTGGAGAAAAAACAATAACTCCTTTAACAACACCCTTTCCTTCTCTATTCCTCCTTCGAGTTCTTGTAATGATTCATCAGACCATGTCTTAACAATGCAGTGCGCATAATCATAATAGTTCATGGCACCCAATACACTCTTCAAATGCAAGATACAAGGCGAAATTTTCATTCATTTTAGAGGAACTTACTGTGTTAAAAATAAAAACAATTGCAAATGCTGCACAAAATAAAATATAAAATAAAAGGCAAGTTTCATAAATTTTGAAAACGAGCTCCAGATTTGTAGGGGATTGGAGGTGAGCTCACCTGCTAATATAAACAACTCTACAAACTACAATATAGTAGTGGATTTCATAGACTCTATTTTTTTATTCAAAGCAGATACGTGCCAATTTGAATGCAGATGATTAGATGGGACAGATGGAATGCACATGAGTCACATGCCGTAAGGGAAGTGAAGAACACGTCTTACATGCAAGAGGTCCCACATGTGGCACCATGCATGCACAGATGGTAATTATTAAAAAATGCTATTAATTAATTATTCCTGTGTATTTAACTTAGTTAAAAGTCAATTTTCATTCAATGTACCCATAAGGTGGCAAGCGTTTCCATGGATGAAATGCCAAAACAATCATCCACACACTAAATCTAAGTACTACGACACTAGCTAGTTGGTAGTGGGCATGCGTGCTAGTGGGATCACTGTCTGATGTGGTACCTGGGGGCGAACTCACTCTATGAATGAACTTAGTCTATGAATGCTGGTAGTTTGGTGGGAGGAAATGTCGCTAGTCAGATATTGCGAAAACACTTTTTAATTGATCTTTGTCTGAGTGGGTCTTTCTTTTTCAGTGAACACTCCTGAATTGATCTTTGTCTATGTTTTTTTTTTTTGAGATTTGGTTCCGAGGTGGTTACGAGAAGGTCCATGGAATCTCTTTGTCATCTGCTCATTAACATCTATCTGAAAGGTGGCACTGAGATCTTGTGATTTTCAAGGACAATGCCATCACCTTATCTTTTTTTTGGCTCATAAGATGAAGTCGTGCACTAAAGCCTTTGGGATTGTACTATATCAACACATGTTCACAATGTTGTATACTTATCGGTCAATGCACCTGGGTAAATGGAAAAGACTTGTTGTTATCCATTATTCTTTTTCTTTTTCTTAGCAAGGTGGGGAAGGACATTAAGTTGGCATATCTGATTGGTCGAGCTTGGTCAGAGTACCTAGGTGCATTAAGGTTTCAAACACTTCTCTCTATACCATAGAGATAGGATCTACTGGTCAGTAAGGAAAATCAAGTGGATTGTCCAAAAGACATAGGTGTTTTCGTGAGTGGATTTGACGGATTTCCTATATTGTGATATTACTATATTGTGACATTACAAAGGAAATTGAGAGGAGTGTTTATGTTTGGTTTGGGCATAAAATATTCTTAATGTTCCTGAGAAACAACAAGTTTCAATGCAATCCCCTGTTCTCCCTTCTTAATTTCCCTACTATTTTGTAGCAATGTAGAGTAAGATAACTTATTTTTTGGGAAGGGTTTCATATGAAGATGTTGATTGAACCCCTACAGTAGTGGCTTGCCCTGTTTCTTCTATGGCTTCCATAGCATTGACATGATATTGAAACCAGCGCATATCTCCATTTGTTGAAGCTTAATTCTTTATATTTTTTGGGTTGGCTAGGTGGTGATGCAAAGACAATGATTAGAATGTTCTTAAGCCTACTCAGAAGGCTCTTAGGCACAAGCATGAAAAGCAGTAGCAACAAAGAAGAACTCAACAACTCAGCTGGTTTTCATTATCCCATATATTTATCATAATGTCAATAGATGGATGTTTTTCTCAAATATTTACCTTAATGTCAGTAGATGGATGTTTTTTTTTCAGGTATGCCTCGGATAATCTCTCTAACTTTGAAGTATGTGTCAGGTAATCTCTCTAACTTTCAAGTATGCATCGGGTAATTTGACTTAGTCAGAAGGGCAGCTTACCCTCCATTCTCCCATTAACTAAAGGTAGGTGTTGAGATTTTCTGTTTCACAAAGTAAGCAAAAATCTCTAATGTGTGACAACAATAGGATTTGTTGCTATATTAGCTCCAGTTAGTTGGGAAAGAGTAAATGTATCCTATATTTGTTGTGAGAGGATTTATGATTCAGTTAGATTCTCTTGGCTATAAAATACATGCCGATACAGATATTGGAGGGAGTGAGAGTTTGTGATTATTTTGTAATCTCTTGATTAATAATAAGATTGCCGATGCCTCTGTTTGTGGACGTAGCCCAAATTGGTTGGGTGAACCATGTTAACTTACTGTGTCATTTGTGTATTATTTAATTGCTGTGTTTGTCTTTGTTTTTCCCTGCGCATTGTTAGTCTATCAATTGGTATCAGAGTGGCGCAGCGGAGCTGTGGCGGGCCCAAGTCTGCTAGAGATGTGTAGATTGATTATGCGTTGTACTTGAAGGCGTTAACCTACGCTGTTGCTGCGTGAGACAGAACTACAATGTTGGAGCATAGTGGTGGCATAAGGAGTTGAATTTCTGGCCATTGCTTCAACACCGTATTGTGTATGCTGCTCAATGTTGGACGAGATATTCGATGCTTCCACACTGAAATGTGGACTCTCATTGTCGTTGAAACACGGATGAGAGAGGACTCCATTGCTCTTTACTAGACTTGTTAATCATTGCTTCAACACCAAACAGATGCTACTTGCTGGATGCTGGTCACTGATGCTCAGATGAAGTATCAATCAATCGCTGCTTTAGGAGGGGACGAACATTGCTGCTCATCGAGAAAGGAGCAGAAGCGTTAAGAATAGTCCAGAAGTGGCTTCGAATGAAAAAAATTCTTTCATTATGGATATTAGGAAGTTTGTGCTGGTGCGTATGACTGCGTATTGAGAATGCGTAATGAGCGCTGGTCGAATGTTGTTTTTTTGTTCTGAGTTAAGTTTGCATTGGCGCGGAATTTTTTGGTTAAACAGTAGCTCCAAATAAATAGAAAGGTGCAGATAAGGCTTGATTAAATACGCCAGTGCGCCAATTTTGTTGGTAAAAAATTGCTACTCGGTTGTGTACTCTACTATGCACAACAGATATCGAAAAAAAAAAAAAAAAAAAAAAAAAAAAAAAAAAAAAATTGAGGATTTAACTTTTTATTGCCCAATGTACTGTAATTTTGCACAGCAACAAAAAAAAAAAAAGTTTTTTTTTTTTTTTTTAAAAGCAAAGGTAGTAAGGCATAGGCATTTTTTTGAGATTAACTTCTTTTATTAAAAGTTGGATTTGGATATTATTGTTTTTTGGTTGATATAAGATGGCGAAAAATCAGAGTGCCCGGTTTGAAATCGAGAAGTTTAATGGCAAAAATAATTTCGAGATCTGGAAGGTGAATATGTACGACTTGCTTGTCCAACATGGTGTGGCAAAGGCGTTGTTGGGAAAATCCAAACAGCCTTACAACATCACAGATAATGAGTGGCCCAAGATGGATGAAGTGACAGTTGTACAGTTTGCAAATGAAGGAAGGTACATCAATTGCTGATCATTTAAATGCTTTTAATACTCTTCTAGTGCAATTACAAAGTATAGAAGTAAAAATTCAATCCGAGGATAAAGCTATTACTTTATTGTGCTCGTTGCCTGAGTCATGGGATCATTTT
>APFE030915614.1:110210-121552 GCA_000404065.3 Pinus taeda
ACTGACAATGGTGGTGAGTTTACTTCCAAGGAGTTTGACAACTATTGCAAGGATGCAGGGATCGAGAGACATAAGACCACATTTTATACTCCTCAACAAAATGGAGTTGCTGAACGCATGAATAGGACTCTTCTAGAGAGAGCAAGGAGTATGTTGAGTAACGTTGGGTTGCAAAAGGAGTTGTGGACGGAAGCGGTGGCAACAGCTTGTTATGTGATAAATTGATCTCCATCAACGGCGATAGGCTGCAAGATTCCTCAAGAGGTATGAAAAGGTCACCCTTGTGACTATTCTAAACTCAGAGTGTTTGGTTGTGATGCATATGCTCTAGTGCCTAAACATCAATGAACTAAATTAGATCCAAAGTCTAAAAGGTATATCTTTGTTGGGTATGGTGTTGGAACAAAGGGATATAGATTGTGGGATCCTACTACCCATAAAATCATCATCAACAGAGATGTAAAGTTTAATGAATCCTCTCTTGTACAGTTAGATGTAGATAGTAAATTGAAACAAGATGTTGTATCTGACTTTCAGCACATTCAGTTTGATATCATTTCTAATGATAGTCATGATGACCATAGTTCAGATACTAGTCATGAACAAGTTTCCGAGTCAGAACATGAACAGGGTTCAGGTATAGATCATGAACAGGTCTTTGATACTGATCATCAAGAAGTTCCTACATATGGTAGTCAGCCAATCGAGAAAGCGCCAGAAACATCCTTAAGGAGGTCTACAAGAATCGAAAGGCCACCGAGAAGGTATGATGATTATGTTACTTCAGTTGCATTTACTGCTAATGACGATGAACCTCTGTGCTATCAGGAAGCAATAGAAGGTTCGAAAAGTGACAAGTGGAAAGCAGCCATGAAGGACAAAATGATGGCCTTAGGTAAGAATGGCACATGGGATCTAGTTGAGCTTCCGAAAGACATGAAAACTGTAGGGTGTAAATGGGTTTTCAAGCTGAAACGGGGTGTGAATGATACGAAAGACAGGTACAAAGCGAAGCTGGTTGCAAAAGGGTTTTCTCAGAAAGCCGGCATTGACTTTCATGAGATTTTTTCACCAGTGGTTAAAATAGTTTCGATTCGAATTGTGTTAGCATTAGTGGCTTTGCTTGATTTAGAGTTGCAGCAATTAGATGTTAAGACTGCATTTCTACATGGAGACTTAGACGAGAAAATTTATATGGAACAACAGGAAGGGTTTGTTCAGCATCGCAATGAGAAATTTGTTTGCAGGCTCAAGAAGTCATTATATGGCCAGAAGCAGTCACCTCGTCAGTGGTATAAGAAGTTTGATTCTTTCATGTTGAGTCAGAAATATGTTAGAAGTGAATACGATCATTGTGTTTATTTTAAGCAATTTAAAAATGGCATATTCATTATCTTAGTATTGTATGTTGACGATATGTTTTTAGCAAGTAAAAGCATAGAAGAAATCAACTCGTTGAAGGCTTAGATGGCAAGGACATTTGATATGAAAGATCTAGGAGTAGCAAGACAGATTTTGGGCATGGAGATTTTCAAAGACAGGAACAATGGTAAGCTATGGCTATCACAACAGAAGTATATTGAAAAAATACTTTTGAGATTTGGTATGAACAATGTGAAGCCTGTGTCAGTCCCTTTCACTTCCCATTTCAAGCTTTCTTCGATTTATGTCCTAATACAGATGAAGAAAAGGATTATATGTCTCAAATTCCATATGCCAATGTAGTAGGGTGTTTAATGTATTCGATGGTTTGTACTCGACGAGATATTTCACATGCAGTTGGGGTTGTCAGCATGTATATGGCAAATCCGAGTAAATAAAAATGTTCAGCAGTGAAATGGGTGCTTCAGTATTTGAGAGGCACAAGTAGTTATTGTATCACTTACAATAAGAGTAGTGAATTTGTTTGCGGGTATGTTGATTCTGATTTTGCAGGTGATTTAGATAAGAGAAGGTCAACTTCAGGGTATGTCTTTACTCTTTCAGGTGGAGCTATTAGCTAGATGTCAAAGCTACAGAACATTGTTGCTTTATCCACTACTGAGGCAGAATACATTGCTTCTTCTCATGCTTGCAAAGAAGCGATTTGGTTGAAAGGTTTGTTTGGTGAATTTGGTAGGTTGCAGGACAACATCAAGTTATTTTGTGACAGTCAAAGTGCAATACATTTGGCTAAGAATCAAGCCTATCATAGTAAATCAAAGCATATACCGATCAAGTACCATTTTGTAAGACAGGTTATCACTGAAAGGGAGTCCTCTCTTGAAAAGGTGCATACAAAGGAGAATTGTGCAGACATGTTCACGGAAACCAGTTTTGTTAGAGTAAGCTATGTTGGTGTTTGGCTTCTCTTGGCTTGCAGAAAAGATAAAATAATAAACAAACAGGGTATTAGGCTAATTGTTGTCAAGGTGGAGATTTTTGAGATTTTCTGTTTCACAAAGTAGGCAAAAATCTCTAATGTGTGACAATAATAGGATTTGTTGCTATATTAGCTCCAGTTATTTGGGAAAGAGTTAATGTATCCTATTTTGTTGTGAGAGGATTTATGAGTCAGTTAGATTCTCTTGGCTATAAAATACATGCCCGTATAGATATTGGAGGGAGTGAGAGTTTGTGATTATTTTGTAATCTCCTAATTAATAATAAGATTGCCGATGCCTCTATTTGTGGACATATCCCAGATTGGTTGGCTGAACCACGTTAACTTCCTGTGTCATTTGTGTATGATTTAATTGTTGTGTTTGTCTTTTTTTTTCCCTGCGCATTGTTAGTCTATCAGTAGGGAGGTAAAGCACGCTTGCTTGAATGAATGTCCATTCACCCTCACACTTTAAGTCTGAAAGATCAACTTGGATCTCACATTTTAAGTCAGAAATACCAACTTAGATCTCACATTTTATGTAAAAAAGACCTACTTAGATCTCATTCTTGCTTGCTCACAGTGGGATATGCAGAAACTAAGTCACAACGGGATATACAGAAACTTAGTCACAAGCGCGCACCCAAAAAAACATGTACCAAAACCCTTGGTTTTGTTTTTCAAAATGGGATTGAATCTACTCTCAACACTGCATGCACTGCAGCTCTACTCGCCTTTACAGGTGTTGTCTCTCGTGTTTTCTATGCCTATGAATGATGACCAGTGATAACCTTTCAAAAGGTGTTGTCTCTCGTGTTGTCTATGCCTATGACTAACGACCAACTATACCCTTTCAAAATGAAAATAGATATATCATTTTGAAAATAGACATACCAAGTAATGAAATAGGCATATGAAGGAACTGGAGGAGATTCTTGACCTTCCCTTCCCGACACCCAAATATCTAATACATAACAGGTCTTTCAGGTCGCAAACTACAATTCCACTGGCTTTCTTTGATGCAACTAGCTATGAACTGCTTTGATGCAACTTTGATGCAACTAGATATGAACTGTGGGCTTTGTGACTAGCTATTAACTACTTTGATGCAAGTAGAAATGAACTGTGGGTGTTGTGGCCACCAAGAGAGGTGGAGATTCGAAAGGGTGGAAAACCAGCAATGTAAAGGTTCGTTGAGAGACCATTCCCCCAAACAAAGAGTATAACTAGGTACGGTAACCCTCTATGGCCGAATGACCTGGAACTCTTAGAAAAGGCCAACCTGTAAATACTAACATGCCCAACCTACAAAATTCCCAATTACCTATTGATAGAACGATGGGAAGAAGGGGACGACAAAGACTTCTACAACGTTATAAGCACAGATGAGTTATTGATAGAAAAATGGGAAGAAGGGGACGGTGAAGACTGCTACAACGTTATAAGCACATTTGAGTTATATGAGAGTCAAGAATATATGTTGAGTCGATGAATTGTATTAGCAAAGTGGGATGGCATTCAGCCAAAAAGAAAAGGCAGAGAAACTAGTTACTACCGGATGGAATTCGGCATCACACCAGGGCTGTATTTTTGTTTTTTTAAACACACTTGACTTCTAAACGCAATAGCCTTCCATGACTTCTGGATGCAATAGCCTTCCCTACTCCTATCTCCATTACTAGCAGGTATCTTAGCTTGCCCAGCCTTCCCTGCTCCTGTCCCCATTACCACTTGTATCCATTACCAACAGGTCTCTTAGCCTAGCCATCTCAGAACAAAAACAAAAAGAAGCTTACTCACGGAGGCAAAGGACTGTCAAAAATACACGTGGAGGTAGAGGAATGTGAAGAAGTAACATGTCGCATTGATGGCATCAGCACCCGGGAAACAAAACTACTTTGGATAAACAAAACAAAACTTTGGATATAAATAAGTTGCAACATTCCTTGACTTTGGATAAAGATAATCTATCATACTATTTTTATATTGGGATATGCGAAGTGGGCAATAAGAGGTCGATTTTTTTCCAGATAAAAACTTTGGTTAAAATTTGGAAGGATAACAATTGCAGCTATAAAACTTTGGTTAAATGGTGAGAAAGCTTTAAAAAAAAAAAGGCCAACGATGAATTAATGAGGGTCAACGATCTACCGATAGCTATAGTCTTATTGAAGGCAAGGGCTAATAAATAAGAATACTCACACAACTTAGTAGATTAAAAGAATACTAGGTTGATTTATGTTAGTTGTCATGTTTTAGCGAAGGGTCAAACTTTGTTGACTTATACTTTTGCTTTTAGTTAATTAATTTTTTTATACTTATTATCAAAATTTAAAAGAAATGATATTTTTTAATTTTTTATTATTATTTGTATAATAAATATCAGAAATTAATTTGATAATTTTTTAATTTACATGGTAAAAAAATTGTTTAAAAATAATAAAAAAAAAATAATAAATTTTATTAAATAATATGTAAGTGTACAATATTATTATTATATGGAGAGGTACTTAATATTTTAGTATAAGCTATGTTTTAATAGTGTAAATGCTTGTAAATATTTATGTGTGGTTTTAATCTAAAGAAAAAAATCGAACTTTTTATAAACAAGATAACAAGTTACATAGTATAGGCCGGAGCATTCAGTTTGTTGTATGATTGTGTATCATAGAGCTCTGTAGAAAGGGACTCTCCTTCTTGTCCAAACTACAAAAATCAGTAATCCCTGTGACTGTGAGCCTCCTCAGGAAAAGGAAAACAACTCCTGCCTCCAGAAACAGTCAAAAAATATAGTTCCATGTATTGAAATCATGAAGAGATTCAAAACATGCATCTATTTCCCGGGTCTCCTCATCGAGGAAAACAACCCAAACAAAAAATAGATATGAGAGTCATACAAAAAAACTAGAGAACAATTTTACAAAAGGACCATAACAACTGTATACAAAACCAGAAAAAAGGCTATGAACCGCTTTCGGGAATTCGAAATAATATAACAAGACTATAAGTGAGGAGGTTAATCTGACACACGGATCTGTCCATGTCCTCCGCTGTTGTTCTCCAATTGCCCAAATCTTGTTGCAAACCCTCTTTAGAAAGCCTGTCTGATGTATCATTGTGTTCCCTATAAATATGGCATAGGAAAAAAACATTAAAAGAAAACTTTAAATTTTGAATCTCTTCTAATAAAGGTCTCAAAATATAATTTTGACATCTACTTTGTCCATTAACCCATTTTATGACATTTAATGAATCCCCAAAAATATGAACTGTGAAGATGTTCCTGTGGATAAGCCAGCATAAAAGCAACTTTAAAGCAAACAATTCTACAAAGTTATTTGATCCAGAGTCCAAACCCACTGATGCTTTTAGAATTTGGTTTTCATTTAGGTGAATGATCAATCCTGTTCCTGCTATATTGTTCTGAGAAGCCCCATCAAAATAATCCCATGGAACTCCTTCCTTGATTTGTTCTTATCTAATCTATCTGGGTATCCTTTCCTCCTCTAATTCGGGGATATTTGACTAAATAGAGGTACACTATACAACAATTGTCTCAACAGGGGTTTCCTTATCCAAGAAAATACACCTGGTTTTGGCAATCCATATGCCCCATGAAATAATGGGAGGTAAGTTCCGCAGATTCCCTTCCGGATATAATCGCCACCATTTATCCCAAACATCAGTGATGACATCCCTTTCCTAGATTATCTGTTTTTGGATGAGCATTCCAACCTCCACCCACACTTTTTTGACAATAGGACATTCTATAAATAGATGCCTTATTGTTTCAGAATCATTTTTGCATAAGGAACATCTCCCCGACCCTTGCTTATATTTGGATTGAAGAATGTCCCATGTAGGGAATTTTCTCTTGAGAATATACCAGAAGAAAAATTTGGCTTTTTATAGGCATTTTAACTTCCATAAGGGCTTGGCCCACCATTTCGGGTCTCCCCAAACTTTCTTTGACATAAGGAACTTATACCTGAATTTTGGAGAATAAGTTCCAGAATCAGCGTGAGCCCACACCAATCGATCTGGCCTGCCTTTCAGCTTCACGTTTGATTTGGAGAGTTCTTGAGTGTAGGCCTTCCAATCATTCCACCAGTGGGGCTGGAGATCCAACTCTTCTCTTGATTTCCATGCTTGTCCCTAGATTGTTGAATGATCGGTTTTCTCTACTTGACTAAGGAAGAGAATTCCTTTTGATGCAAGGTGCCTGATAAGACCTTGAGATAGAGAAAAATTTTCATTGCACCCCACCCAGGGATCCTTTCCTATCTGAAGGTTTCCCCCGTTCCCAACCTGCCATGCCAGACCTTGTTCGATAACCTTGAATGCCTCTACAGTTTCCTTCCAGACCTCTAAAACATTCCCTCCTTTCTTGTTGGGATTCCTTATCCATTCTTCTAATGGGACAAGGTCTATGTATTTCTGCTTCACCACTTTCGTCCAAAGATTGTCCATTTTAATGATTCTCCACCCTGATTCAGCTACCAGAGAGGGGTTGAAAGTAGTGATTTCTTTTATTCCCCACCCTCCCCATTCTTTAGGTCTTTCCACTTTCTCCCAGGCGACCCGAGGGAGCAAAAAATCCTCCTTTGATCCTGCCCAGAGAAATCTGCTGCAAATCCTTCTTATCTTCTCCAAAATTCCTTTAGGTACCCATGTCAAAGAAACCTAGAAAATTGGAATTTCTAAGAGCACTGATTTGATTAAATTCAATCTACCTACTTTGGAGAGCCACTTGAACCTCCAATGCATTATTCTGGCTTCTATTTTAGCTAGCAGCCAATTCCAGTCCTGTTTCTTATAAGCATTCGATTTTAGCCAGAATCCCATATACTTGAAAGGATCCTCCAGTTTATACAAATCAAAGGGAAGAATTGAAGTAATTTATCCTTTTTCCTTCCTGTTAAATCCTTCCAGAATTAGTTGAGATTTCCTATAATTCACTTCCATCCCTGTAGCTTTCATGAAAAGCTCCAAAATCTTCTTGAGTTCCTTGATTTCAGTCATATTCCCATTACTGAAAGTAAGATGTCATCAACAAAGAGAAGATGAGAAATGAACATATTAACTGCAACTTCCAGACCTTTCACAGTGCCTTCCCTTTTGGCCTTCAGAATTAGTTGGCTCAACCCTTCTACAACCAAAAGAAAAAGCAAAGGAGACAAAGGGTATCCCTGTCTTAACCCTCTTTTCCCTTTGAAAAAAGGAGAGGCTGCTCCATTAATAAGAACCACAAAACTAAAACTTGTGATGCATCCCATGATGTAGTTGATGAAGTCAATTTTGAAACCTAAGGGAGTTAGCAACATCCTAATATAGGTCCAGCTGATTCTGTCATAGGCCTTTGATAGGTCGATTTTTACCACCGCTCCTTTCCTTTTCATCTGCTTAACGCTGTGGATTGTGTCTTGAGCCACCCCTATGGCTTCATGAATCTGGCGGCCATCCAAAAATCCAAACTTTTCTTTGGAAATGCATCTTGACAAAATTGGCTTTAATCGGATAACTATCACTTTAGCAATGATTTTATAGATACTGTTACATAAAGATATAGGCCTGAAATCTTCAAAGGATCCCGAATCTTCTTTTTTAGGAATAAGGGCTATAAAGGTTGAATTGAAAGGGGGATAGACCACACCTTTCCTCCTGGATTCTTTAACCACTTCTGTTAATTCTGTTCCAATCTAGTCAAAAAAGTATTGAAAGAGTTCTATAGTCCACCCATCTGGGCCTGGGCTTTTGTCTTTGGCCATAGATTTTATAATCCTTTCAACTTCCTCCTTTGTGACTTCTCCCATCAAATTCTGCACTTCTTCCTCCTCCATATACCTGGGAAAACATTGGGTTGTTTTGATAACTTCTGCTAATGTTATCTCCCCTTGATCAGAGAACAATTTCTAAAAGTGGCTTCTCCCCAAGCTTGAGAGAGATTCAAAGGTATTGGCCTCTCTGCCCTCTTCATTCTTAAGCTTCCATATGGTATTCGAGTTCTTTATCCCTTTTGCATAGTTATGGAAGAATCTAGTGTTTTCGTCTTCGGCCTTTAGCCAAATCGCCCTACTTTTCAATCTCCATTCGTCCTCTCTAGCCAATAGTATTTGATTTCTATGTCTTTCTAGCATCAAAATTCTGTCTTTTGAATCTTGCGATGCATAACCATCCGACTCAGGATTTTCCAATCCTCGAAGTTCTACATCTATTTGGTTTAGATCCTCATTTTGTTTCTGCTTCCTAATCTTCACCCATTCCACAGTTTCTTTCTTCAGTCTTTTTAAATTTCCCACGAAGAGGAAGCTCTTGTCTTCCATGGAGCTCCTACACAGGATTCTCCAAGTCTCTCTAAAGAGCTTATTAAAGGATTCCTCCTGCAGCTAAGATGCATTGAATTTGAATGGAGCTGCTGGCTTAAGGGGAGGCTTGGAGAGCTCAAGAAAGATTGGGAAGTGGTCTGAATTTCCTCCCTCTCCCACCCATTTTCGAAAGACCAGAATTCTAGAAGTCAAATATTCACAGAGGAGAAAGCGATCCAGCCTTTTTGCTATTCTAGCTTCACCTGTTTGACGGCTCCTCCAAGTGGGATTTAATTTAATTAGGTTAACATCTATCAGATTGTGAGAGTTGAGGGAGTTCATGAAGAAATCTGATAATGGGTCTTCTCTAGCAGAAGGCCCCCAAGTCTCGGCATTCCCCATAAAAAAATTTAGATCTCCACCTATCACTAGGTTTTGGCCTCTCAATACTGATTTTGACAGGAGGTCATTCCAAAAGGAGACTCTCCCCTAACACGGCCCGTATATGTTTAATATCTTTAGAGGGAAACCAAAATTAGGGGATTGCAACTCCATCCCCAACGCATGAACCATCCCCCACTGGTTTACAATTTCTAATCTTCCTTCCCTGAAGCCTATGGACAAGCCTCCCGAGTGGCCAACAGAATCCATAACTTGAAAATGCCAACCAGGGAACAACGAACTTAGAGAAATCTCAACTTCCAGACTCATACCTAAAGTTTCTTGCAATAAGAGGACATCAGGGTTGGAGCACTGAACCAACTCCTTTAGAGCCAGTTTTTTGGGCTTACTGGCTAAACCCCTGCAATTTCAGGATAGGAAAATCATTAAGTCACTTTCTCACAGGGATTCACTGCTCTAAGCGCCCCAGGAATAGAAATTTGTTTGCCATCCACCACATCAAACTTTGCTTTCACTTGAGCTTTTGATAAAAAGGACTTCCTACCCCGAGATTTCCTCTTTGAGCTCTGAGGTAAGTCCAAGCCTAAACCACCTACCATCTCAAGGGTAACAGGTTTTTTATCGAGGGATTGAAGATTATAATGACATGTGGATGAAGGAGGAACTAATTTAGCCTTATGGATTTCATTCAGAACCCATTCACAGTTTAGATCTATATTGGGGATAACAGAGGTGATGTTTTCAACTTGAAATTTTTCAGCAGGTAAAAGCCAATTACTGAGAAGAGAACTAGAATTCAAGCAAGCATCTTTAATTTCACAGGATGGAGACAAAGATGAATTATTTGAGGCTAGGAGCATACCCTTTGAATCTTCAATGAGGGTTTCTTCTAGTTCTTCGATGGGTTCTTGGACCAATCTCCCAGTCCCAAGAAGCTTTTTAGCCATGGCCTCTTGGCCTGGGATCTCCTATAAAGCCTACTCCATAGACTTATCCTCCTTATTTCTATCCACATCCATGGCTTCCTCCTCATGGACCGTGATTGGCCCAAAGGCCTTTTCCATTTCTCCTACCAGCACCTCCACTTCAACTTTCTTTTGCTTGCTTCCGCGATGAGTACCCAGCAGAAAATCCCTCACTAGATGGCCATAAACATGACATCTATGACATCTGAAGGGCAGATGTTCATAATCCAAAGGCTGTTCAAAAGTAAAATCTTTATATTGAATTTTTATGTTTTCCGCAAGGCCTTCTCTAGGGTTTAAGCTGACCAAAATTCGAGCCATGGCCTTATTCTGAGTTTGAAGGAAGGACATATCTATTTCTAGATAGGAACCGAGGAGGTTCCCTATAGATCTTAACACTAAGTCCACCCAAAAGAAAGGGGGAAACCTAGGTACACGCACCCAGACCAGAAAAACTTCAACCTTTTCTCGTTGCGCATCAAACAAAGGAGTCCATTGCTTGAAGAGTACAGGGTGGTTGCCGAAGGCCCAATTTTTCCCCAGTACCCAGTCCACCGCTTCCTTTTTCTCAAATTTCACCATAAACCACCCTTTTGCTAAGACCAAAACCTTGAAGCTATTGACCGGGATCGACTGCCACTGCTGAGCCGCCCAATTTTGGATGAATTGGGCTGAATATTTCTTACCCCTTGCTCGCCCCACCAGAGTACATTTGGCTACCTCAATAGCCTTCTCTATTTGAACATCCATTCCCAGAACTAGATTCACTTCAAACTCTTTTTTCCTAATGAATTTCTACTTCTTTCTTTTCTCCCCAGTTTGCCTCTGGCTAGAGACCTCCTCCCTAACTTGGGTATTTGTAGCACCATTGGCCGCTTCTTCTTGCTGCTCGAGGGTGTCCTTGTCCAAGGTAGGGTTTCCTGAAATTGTGCTGACTACTAAACCCATACTACCAGATTCTTTTTCTAGTCCTTCTACGAGACCCAAATCCATTGTCTGCCTTCCAATTTCAGATTCAGAGGTTCCCTTTCTTAAGCCCGCAACCACACCAGATCCAATGCCAACTGACCCAACAGCCAAACTAGGGTTAACTAGATCTCTGGCAAGGATGGATCTGGTAACAACCGGTGACCTTTCTCCTTCAACCGCCCCTAAATCAGTTTTGAGACCTCCTCCTGGGTTATTCCAAATCCTGTGTTTCGACCCATAATCTAGAACCACATCTTCAAGGCCCCAGGAGAAATAACGAGCAGGTGAAAGGGGTTTTTCAATACTTACGTGACAGGAGTGGAGTTCTTCAGCCTGAGG
>APFE030915640.1:0-23616 GCA_000404065.3 Pinus taeda
AAGGACACCGCTCACAAACAAATCACAGATCAATACATCAGTATTTTGACGTGGTTAAAACCCTCAGAGAGGGAAACAGTCCACGGCCTGCGCCAACGTGGCTACTACAGGCAATTTATTAATAAAAGAATGAAAATTTACATAAGCTTCTCTCATGCACGGTTAACCTACAAATGACCCTCCATGCGCTTTAAATAGAATTCATGGACCAATCGGGTGTCCAGCCACGGATCAAGTGTCGGTAATACCGAGGAGAGAATGAACCGTCGGATCACTACATCTCGTGACCGTCGGATTGTAAGTTACAAAATGTACAACGGTAAAGAAACACACTTTACCTAACTCTAACCTAACTCTATACTAGACCAAGTTGAACTTAACTATTCCTATGTGTCGGAATATCCTAACATAATCATCCCTGAGAAGACAAATCCGAACAGGTACACATTCAAATCTTTGATTGTGATTTCGTTTCAAAGAAAAAATGCATAAAGAATTCAGGGGAAGTGGAGGTGCCTTTGAATTCATCCGCCCATTTTTAGTTATGATGGGCATGGGAGCAATGTCAAAGATGATTGCAGGGCAGGAACTGATCAGGGAAAACTCTTTGATTACCAAAGAAAGTGGGATGGTACGCCTCGGCAGAGAAATGCCCTCCAAATACTAATACTAATGAAAATTGTTGTGCCTCCATACAATGGAAAAATGATTCAAAAGAAATTATTTTCGAGTTGAAGAGGTGCCCCAGGAACAAATTTTGTGCCCTCCATACAATCGAAAACCCCAGGAACAATTGTTGCGCCCTCCATACAATCGAAAAATGATTCAAAATAAATTATTTTCGAGTTGAGGAGGTGATCCCAGGAACAACTAAGGAGGTGCGTGAGGTGGATATAGAGGAGGCTACAGAGGAGGCAGGAATGGCACTGGAGAGGATCCAGAAGCTAAAACATACATGAAAATTTTGCCTGCAGTTTCTACACCCTATCTTCAAAGAGCTATTTTTTTAAGAAAACAAACAGAAAGCTAAAACACATACCTGTTTTAGGCAAAAACTATGGAAGATCGGCCTCACAGAAAAAAATAACAGTAAATGCAGAGCTGATAAACCTGTCTTGGCTATTACTCCTCAAAGCACACTGATCTGTCTGCTCAAAAGTTTCCCAAATCATTGAATACCAAATATTTAGAACCCAACTTGCCAAATATCATATAATATTATAAGCCAGCTGGTTCAGAAAATAAGCTTTCCTCCTGGGTGTGAACCGTGACAGCGACACCTTAATCAATCGTTGGAAGAGAATGTTCAGGCGGTGGGACTTCGAGCCAAGGAGATAAGAACAGCCGATTCGAGCCAAGCCCAGCCAAGGAGATAAGAACAACCGATTCGAACCAAGCCCAACCAAGGAGATAAGTGAAATTTTAAATTTTCCCACAAAATTTTAAATTTAAGTCTTCTTCATAATATTTTTTTAAAGGTTCATTTGCCAGCAGTTCTATTAATTGAATTTTCCCACAAAATTTTAAATTTTCCCACAAAAATGTTTGAAAAGTCTTCATCATAATAATTTTTTAAATGTTCATTTGCCAGCAGTTTTATTAATTTGCGCATTTATTTTATTAATATAAACCATATAAGTTTTATTAATTTGCGCATTTATTTTATTAATATAAACCATATAATATTAATTAACCTGTGCATCCTATAAATTATATAAACACACATTTGCATCCTATAAACTATTCATCATAGAGGCATTCGGAAGTGGTTTTGTACAATGTGCATGGTTTATATTATTGCTAAACCTTAAAAACCATTCGTAGGTCCTAGGATGATAATAACCATTCGTAGGCCCTAGGATGATAATAGTGTTTCTTTTTAGATGATGTCCAAGGTTCCAACAAAAATCATTTTTGTTGGGCAAATCCTCACATTAAACCCATACAACATTTATATACCTATGGTTTATAATGATGGCAAATAGTGCTCTCACCACTTAATTGTGCAAAAAGCCCCAACTAACCTAGTCTAGGTTAGATGTCCTCGATATTAACATATTATCCTACATTATCCATTAGCTCATGGAGATAGAGGGTTCAAGGACTCTCACTTGATGGTTGGGGACTATAGTCCATCAAGAGGTCAAATGTCGGGCTAACTGTGTTAAGGACACCTCAAGGTCAACCAACACTAATGCAATGTATTAGTTGTTCGTACATCAACCTATCAAAATGTCACAATATTGGGTAGTAGACATTAGTAAGTAGGACACTAGTCACCAACAAGAAACCTTGATAACGATAGAGTAATGATGTGGTGAGTGGATGTGGACCCGGGGATACCGCATGTCAATTGTGTGGCAGTTGATTTGACATGCTAACGTCTCATTATGATGTGGCACCAATGTGGGTCTAGATGACTTGGCATACCAATGTGGCAAGTGATGTGGCATGTTGACATGGCAATGGAAGGTTGACTTGGCACCAAGGTGATGTATAGGTGGTAACCATATAGTGACGATGTGGATGTTGGGCTTTTGGATGTTAAGATATCAACTAATTAGTATCAATGACACTCTTTAGCCTCTTCCCGAGGGCCCAATGGCTTGATAGCTCGACCATTGGCCTTTCAAGATATTGGGTATTGAGAAATTAGGGCTTCAATCTACAAGCTTGTTTGTATGTTAGGTGTCGAGTATCGAGACAGTAAGTATGTATAGAGCATTAAGGAAAATCATGTGTTTCGTGTGAATTTGGGCAAGCTTAGAAGTCGAGTTGCAAACTACTACAAGTGTCCTTATTTTTCTACAAGAAACAGTGTAATGTGAAGGTGAATATGCTAAACGTGATATTGGATGGCAATGATGCTAAGGAGAAGTTGGAAAATTGAAAAGTGCACTTATCCAATGCATCAAAACAACTTGTGGTAGGGTTAATCTAACAAAATGCAAGGTTGTAGTGTTTCTTGTAGTTGCAAAATATAGTAGAGTGTAAGAAACAATGAATAATACATAATGAACAATAAATTTAAAATAGTAATGGAAATGAACAAAATTCAAAGTAAAAATTCTATTTAACTAATGTAACAGTGCTACAACTATCATCAACAAATGTTAAGATAATCTGCAAGAAAAAATTTCTCATAAACTATCTAAATAAACATGCATGAAAGTAATGTTCATAAATATTTTGTAGACATAAACAAATGTGTGAACATAAATGATACAAGAGGGATATTGACCACGTAGGTTGGGCCTTAACACAAGGAAACTTAAAAACCTTAGAAGAAAGCTAAACTAAGAGCTGAAATCAAATATCACTTCGATTAGCAAAAATGTTGTTTGTACATGACAAAGTTACAAAGAATGCTTAGAATCTAAACCTCTCGAATTATTCACATGCTTTCCTACAATTTTCTTCTAATCCTATTATGCTACTCAAGCCTATTGTTTGTACAAGTGGATAGGAGGAAAACTCCTTGAGTGGAGGATTGCTTTCCCTCCAAAAATCAATAAAAACCTAGATCTTGTTTCCTAGATCACCACGTAGCAATAGTAAGGAGGATTTATTATCCTTAGGAAGTCGTGTTGGTTTTATTTTGTAGAAGGTAGTAGGCCCCACAAATATCTCTAGATGATTCTCCTTGAAATTTGTGTAAAATCCATTCAAATATTACACAATAGTCATGTTAGGCACATAAAGTATGAAAAATATCTTGGACTCTTCTAAGAACTCATTAAGCTAGGAAAGTATTATTAAGTGAACAAAATTAGGTTCAATATAGCCTTTATGTGCCTAGGAGTGGTTAGAAAAACCTTATGGGAGACTCATCACATATATTAATTGAAAAGACAAATTTTGAATTTATCAATTATTATGCAATTTAATAAATTTTATACTTAATATTAATTTAAGATTTAAATATAGTCTTAGTGTATTGTGTATGGCATAAGAAAATAATATGAAGTGTTATCAACCAATTTCCTTCCTTATATTTATTTGTAGTCATCATTATGTTTTTTACCCTTTTGCATATATTGGGCCCTTCATTTTGAGCTTGTTGGAGCACGAACATTAGTTCAACACTAGGAATATGTCTCCTCCATTCGTTTTTAGTGTATTGTTTGGCTTTGAGAGCGTCAGATTAGACTTTTCTAACCAACATCCGTACTTAGTGTATTGTTTGGTGTTCAAAGCATCAGATTAGTCATTTCTAACCAACATCCATATATTTTTTCTAGAATATTTCATTCCCTAGATTTTTTTGGTATTTATTCTAAAAAATTATATAGTAGAAAAGTTCTCGCATCCAGTCCTGGAATTTAACGTCCCACAGGACGTATTTTTGGTTTTTGGACGTATTTGACGGGAGTGGAAAAAATTTCCACGTCAAATTCGACGTGTGATATACCCTGCAAACCGTCAAAACGACGTCTACTTCCAAAAGTGAAACGTAGAAATTTATAATACCTTATTTATTTGGTTGAGACCAGCAGGGTGCGGTAGTACACAACGCAGTTTAAACTTAAACGCTTCACTGTCCCACTACCTACTACCTAGTATTTACCATTAACTATCCAGCTGCAATCTGTCGCTCAAATTTAATCCGACAAGACTTGCAATTCAATTCATGTATGGTGACTCACTCACGGTCACCTCCCGGCAGGCCTGGAATTTGACGTTCCACAGAACGTTTTTTCCATTTTTAAACGTATTTGACGGCACAATTTTTTTTTCAAACGTATAAAATGACGGTAAAAGAAAATCTCAAACCGTAAATTTGACGTTCAGGTATCTCGATTGCCCGTCATAAATTTTAGGGGGGAATGAGGGAGCACAGGCTCAGTCAACCTCACCTCAGCGGCTCCGTAGATTATTCCAGTTGGAGAAGAAAGGACGGATTTGGTGTAAACTTTAAATGATCTTTTTTGTAAAATTAAATAAGGGTCAGTAATTCAGTTTTAAGGGCAAGGCACAGATTTCTTATTTTCTAGGGCGATACATATTTTTTTAGCAGAGGAAGAGCCGCCTAAGCAGAGGACTATTTTGCCCCAAATTTTTGATTTGCAGACTCAATCTCCTCCTCTCCTATGATCTTCCAAAACAATGTCCTCCTCTCCTGATCTTCAAAAACAGTAGAGGTGAGTTTTTTTTTGTTTTTATTGTTAGTTTTACTTTTGAATCTTTGCGAAGTGTGGGTATGAATTTAATTTGCAACTCTTTGAAATGTGTGGATTAAGATTTAATTTAAACGTTATCAAAGTGCGGATTTAAATTAATTTGATAATTTGGCTAATTTTTTATTTAAATTTAATTTAAAGTTTCATAGGCTAGATTTTGTTTCATGTGTGCCTGAGTGGCATTTAAGTAGGAACACTTGCATTTAAATTTACATTTTCATTGTATTTTATAGTCTTTTTGGCAATGTATTTGAATTGAATCATTAGCTGTCTTTTAGTTTTTCAAATGATAAAGTACATAAACTTTCTACTTTTAAATTTGTTTACATTGGTCACTTTCATGTCTTTAGAGATGTAGAAAGGCCGTGTTCAGCTTCATGTGGGAGTTATTTATGGGAGGAACTTGATTTCACGAGTGAGATGATATGCATTGTCTCTGGTTTGAAGCTTTTCTGGTTTGAAGCTTGTGTTTCTGCATAAATTGATTTCCACTGTAGTCTAAGATTTTGATTCCTACTCTTTTTAAGCCAAAATTGTGGCTTCGTTATAGGACAATCCTTAATACTGTCCCTTTGGCCCATCCCATTATTGTGCCATCTCAACATAGTGAAGAAGAAATAGAAATTAAGTGTGCCCTTGCCACTAGATCCAGTGAGTGATATTTACTCACTATCTTATTTGTCGTATAAGGAGATTTTGACTCACCATCTTATTTGTGGTATAGGGAGATTTAGAGTTGAACGTTAATTAATTACTATACTTTTCGGAGTTTTTTTATTGCTCTGAATACAAACAATTTTGATTCACATTTTCTAATTTTATTACAAAATTTTAAAATATTTATAGTTTAAAATTTAATTTTAAACATATAAAAATTAATTTGTCTTTTTCTAAATTTAAATATTTAAATTATGCTAAGTTGATGGCCAAATTTAAAATTTGATTTTTTAAATATAATTTTATTAAATTTGAAAAAGAAACAATAAAAACTTAAAACATTGTTTTTCATTTCACATGGATCATTGTATTGATGACAAGAAAAAAATTCTGATTATTGAGAGTGGTATGTATAGAGTAGATTTTTTTGTGAAATTTATGGTTATATTTTTATTTTTTTTTGTTTTTGTTTAATTATACTATTTCATGCGCTATTTAAGTTGAAATTTTTGTATGATTTTTTGTAGTTAAGCATGATTATATAAATTTTATTTATAATATTTCTTATTAAAATAATATTTTTCTTTATTTAAATTTTAAAGAGTTTTTTTGGATTAAAATATTGTATATTACCTTATGGAATTAGAGATATATCATATACTAACTAATGCTTAGAGGGAGGAAGCAAATCTAGACCTCTAAAGTAGTATGACTTTGTTATAAACTGACAACACTTGACTCCTTGTCTAAGGATGGGTGGTTTTTATAAACTCTCTTGTCTGGCCTTCTGCTCTCTTGTAACAATACAATTCATAATTCAGAGTTGGTTTCACCTATAAACATTCAATCTTGCTGAAAAGGAGGGATTGGACTCTAGACACAACATACATTCCAACTTCCCAAGTCCAACAAATGCTTAAGTCCATAAACTTAGCATTCTCTTCTTTCTTTACTCCTAGCATAGTGAAGTTCATTTCTACATTACCCCTAATTCTAGGCCGTGTTGAGACTCAAAGAGGTATTACACTCATGGCCTCCAATATTGACATAGTCATAGACTCACATAGGACACAACTAGGCTCTATTGAATGAACTTCGAGAAAGATTTTTTTTAATCCAACGGTATTTTCTGGAACCTTAAATGTTCAACCTTGACAAGCAGTGGCTCATGTAACAATATGCTTTTGACTTTCGGAAAAATTAATTTGTTGAATCTTTCTTGTATATTTTCAATCTACTTTCATATCTACACAAAGTATGATAATTTTCGTCTTTCATATCGGAAAGAGTTCTCTTTCATATTTCCACAAAGTATGACAATTTTCGTCTTTCATATTGGAAAGAGTTTTCTCTGAAGCCCGCCTACCTTTGAAGCATGAAAATGTATTCCTCAAGAGGTCTCAAATTGCAAAAGTTCACCACAATCCATGGGCATGTTCTTAGAAAAAAATTGACTTAGCATTTCTTCGCACTATTGTTCATATCTTTAATAAAAGGCTCCTCAATCAGTTATAAAAGTTATCATAACTCTGCCCTTGTTGTCAAAATAAATAACCCGCATTGCCTAGAATCATGATTATCAAAAAATAGCAATGTTAGTTCAAACCTTTCACAATGAGGATGATACTTCTGTCCACTTCATTGTTGTAACAAACTATTTATTCATCCCATGTTGTAGATGGAACTTAGCAAATTTGAGAGAGATCACATGCACAAAGTTTAATACGAAAACCATTAAAAGTATTAGTTTATGTCTTGATGGTTGCATTAACAATATACATTATTATTGTTATTTTAAACACAAGTTATCATAGATTTTAGCTAAAATATCAAAGGTGTCATGATTGGGCTTAGCCAATGAATCATTTATGATGGGCAATGGTTCTTCGACAACTAGTTACTTCCATTTAGTATTTTTCTCTTGATGTAGAGTTTCCACGTCTAATATGCTTAGAGGGATGCATAACACCATCTCATCCAATGATGGTTGAGGATCCTCATCTTCCTAACTATGTGACATTCTTTAGGCCTTTCACATATTAAAATTTAAATATATAATCAAAACTATTAACCCAAAAAGATGAAAAGCCTTATAAAACCTTAAAAGTGTGGTTTTATGCTATTTCTAAACACATATGCTAACTTAGGAAAAAACAAGACACTTTCACACAGATTAGTGAAAGTTGAGATGCAAGAGTATTTGAAAGAGAGTTTCCCTATAAGAGGGAAGTTGACCCTCACAAATTTACATAGAACATATAATGAAAGGCATGAAAAATATAAAAACGTCATTAAATTTTCATTTGATGGGCAAAGGAGATTTGAAATTCCAGGCCTGCTCGCATCACACATCAAACCAAAAAGATACAAAACAACACACACTTCTATGTACAAGGTACAATCACAACTCAATCAAAACAATCATGTCAATGTGTGCCTATTTTGGACACAAGAAAAGAATTCCCGTACATGAACTCATGGAGGAGTTGAGGTACCATATGGTGTGCCATGATGGGGCCATGCCATACAAATTTTAACTATGAGACTCCTAAAGATTGATGATAACAAGGAAAACCTATAATCATAGTGTTATTAGGAATAACCAGAGGACATAAAAAGTGAGTGGTCTTGTGAGCTACTGTGGCTCCATGACAAGGACTATGAAGACATAAAGGGGTGACAAGAAACTCATTGACTAGTATCAATGTCCCGTTTTTGCCCTATCTAGGCCATGCACTCAGTCCCCATATTTGAGGATGTCTGCCCGATGGATCGATTGCCCGGTCCATGAAATCCCTAGGACTAATGCACCTTCGCATTGTGATTGCTATTACTACGATGAGTATTATTGCTACTGGCCCCCTGTTGCGGCTGCCCTCTTCCTCCCATAGGAAAAAACATCATTGGATACCTCGAACAAGACGGGGTCCGGGAACAACGACTTATGACTAAATCTAATAATTTGTTGGTCTTTGCATACCCACTCCAGCTTAACAAGCCTGGTAAAGCTCAGGATTGAAAGAAAATATATTTAGTAAAAACCCTAACGCCAAGGGTTTGACAGTGAAATTGTGGACAAATCCACCGAAATAAAGATCGACAGATAGGGGAGAAGGAGGCTAGCTCAAAGCTATGGTCGAATCCCAACGGCTTGAACAAATTTCCATAGTAATGAAGCTTCAATGTCCCAGACTGAGAAAAAATCGAGTAAGCGATCTATAGAAGCCTTTGAGTTTGTTTTCGTGGTTTCTTTAAGACTTTGTGATTTTCACTGATGAAAAGATATTAAGCGTTCACCTGCTGCAATTAGTAACACTTTCGTTCAAAGTTCATCCAAGCAATTAATTTAGTTTTTTATAGTTTAATGTTATTAAAAATCTATCCTTCACGGGATGGATGACTATGGTGATATTTCTTCCCAGGGTCATTCTCTCTCGGGTTGGAAAGGGGTATTGTGCTGGAATTAATAAGGCTTTGGTTCAAAGTTTATTCGAGCAATTAATTTTTTATTTTTCTGTTTATTTTAATGTTATTAAAAATCTACCTTTCACGGGTTGGATGACTGGCGATATTTCTACCTATGGTCATTCTCTCTCAGATCTTTTGGAAAAGGGTATTGTTGTGTATTGGAGGTAAAACAAAGATGGAAGATACACTTATGTGAGTGGCCTAAAGAATATGATATATCAGATATGACCTAATGACCTCAAATATATCTGAAAACTGTATCCTTCTCACTCTCCCTCTCTCTCCCACGCTTTCCCACTCTCTAGGAGGTCACCATCTAGATGCTCTGCCATAGGTGGATTGTGATGATCCAATCGTCCCTATAAATGTCAGAGACACAAAAAAGGCCTCGAATTTGCCTGTACCACAGGGTTCCGAGAGTTCCGGAGCAATGAAATCAGATGCCGAGGAAATGGATGTGAGCCAAGACAAGCAGGATCGAGGCTCTGTGCCAAAGGAGAGGTTTCCAGAGGATACTAAACCCACTCAAGAGGTAGGTAACTACATTTTATTTTTATTGTTTAATTATAAGAATTAATGCAAGAAACTTGCCCATGAGTGACTTCCGTTGGTTTAGGTGATAAGTCTGGATGGTAATTTTTCTACCAAAATCGCCCGGTGCTTTCCTGTTATGCCATTTAGGTGGCGTGGACAACAGTGATAGTGAAGCCTGGTGGTTGGGTTAAACTCTGCTGACCTCACTAGTGAACCAATGCCTTATTGGTGGCTTATGTAGAGTTTTTCACTTTTGAAATAACTAATAGCTTGCCAT
Source organism: Pinus taeda (assembly GCA_000404065.3). Classification (NCBI taxonomy): domain Eukaryota; kingdom Viridiplantae; phylum Streptophyta; class Pinopsida; order Pinales; family Pinaceae; genus Pinus; species Pinus taeda. Next base: position 10,117 of record APFE030915640.1, read on the forward strand.
ATGTCATTCAATAGAACGGTTTAGGTTGGATGTCGATATTCCCAAGTAAATTTTTGTTAAAACTACGATGGGAAATGAATGGAAGATTAGGTCTACCCCTGACCGATGGACTTCTCTACCCTGTGCTACATACCCATTTGATGACATGCAACATTGTTCAGATCAATGTCAGTAGAGGCGTGACTAGTATACCTCTTTTCCATTCAGTTCTTGTTCCTATTATCATTTCCATTCCTCTGTTGGGATTACACTTCTACAACACCACCAATTTTTAAGCGCATGATATATTCAGGGAGATGGGTGGGTTCAAGTTGCTTATCCGTCAAAATTCTATAGTCATGATTCTAGTTTTGTTTTGTTTCTAGTTATGTTTATGTTTCCTATTTCTAGTAAAGTAGGTTTTGTATCTCCAAAACTCAATTTTATAGTGGTAATGTACGTCGTCACTGAGGTGATTTACGCTTATAATTGGCCAGAAACCTTGAGTCCTATTTCTTGTTCTATTAACCATGTAGTCATGTCTCTTGTTTTGTTTATGTTTTACCCTTTTTGGTAAAATACGCTTGGACTGTGGATTGATATTTTAACAAGATGGGTTGCGAGTAACAAGTCCCTGCCCAAGGGCATGATGCCAAGAGAAAATACTGTCAATTTTTGCATCCAAAAAATGAAAACAGTCCAACTCCATATCCCACAAACAGTCTTCTAATGGCATATTTAATCAAGTTCAGAAACATACAGTAAAACAAGTAAGTCTAATTCCATATCCCACAAACCGTCTTCCAATGTCTAATAGGAATTCCTTTTGTACAAGAGTATTATAAGTACATTGTACTCTTTCTTAGAAACCATATTTCCTGAGAGAAGATAATAGTCCTAAAGTTATGAACTATTAACTATCATTGTTCATAAAGTTTCTTTTGAAGAGAATCAAATTATATCAATAAATACACACAGAACAGAAACAATTCATCTCTTCCTCTGTTTCTTTCAACTAAAATCCAAATGACATTTAACAACATAGCTAACTAGATAAGCTAAACTTATTTTGACAGCAGGATTACAAATAAATATAAGTATAGAGTTATACTTGAGCCCTGAGCTTTACCAGCTTGAAATCAAAATCATCTTTAAGAGCTTGATATCGGATGACACTATCCAAGATGGATGGTTGAGGCATGACGCAAAATTTTCACCACCATAATACTCCCCTATTCCCCTATACAGCACTCTGTTGTAATATCTAGCTGGACTAAACAAAAAGATACAAATACTTTAATTTTGAAAGAAGTCCAGTTAATTTTGATCGAGTCACTATTCAACAATAACATCGAATTGGATCATTGCATCCTTTGGCCCCAGATTGTTTGGCACCAGCCGATCTCTTTTCCAGGTATTGTTGATGATACTCTTCTGCTCTGTAAAACTTCTTCGCTGGCAGGATCTCTGTCACGATCTCTTTATGGACTTGAGGGATGCACTTTGGAGGGAAAGTAAATATGATAGATGCACTAACAACCCAATAGACTACAGACTCAAAGAGTTAGAGACCAAACGAACTGCGAGATACTAAATGAAAATTCATTATATGGCAATATACCTAAATGTCTTTGTGTTAAGGGGAGAAAGCTCCTTGAGAATTAAACAAACTCTACTACGAGTGATGCCCTACCAAAGGCTATCGAAATAAAGCGCAGGAGTTTGTTGGCAAGGAAACATAATGCAAAGAGGTAAAGGGACTAGGCTAGGATGGATTGGTCCTTCAACTTGCTTGGTTGTTATTGGGCAATATGCAAAGCTTTTTCGCCTTCATGATTTGATAATTCCATGCCCTTTACCGCAAATCAACAACAACAGAAAGAACATTCCCAAACACCTCCTAAGATTCCCATAGAATACATTGGGATCAACACCATATTTAATGACATCATCATTTTTCTTTAGTGCTTTCATTATGGAGTGAATGTGAAGAGTTGATCATATGCTCGAATGAAGGTTTGCGCAAAGCTGATTCAATGCCATTTGCAAACTCTCCTTCATTTGGTGAATTCAATGATGCGTCGTGTAAGCCAACCTCAATTGGATACTACTACCCAACTTATTGATGTAGATTTCTTTTAGGAGGTTGAGAAGGTGGATAATTTAAATTATAACTATACAACTTATATCCGAAAGCCACAATTACTGAGTTAGACCCTGTTAATGATCATGTGAATCTCATATATTTATTGTCTATGGTTATTTTTTACTAATTTATTTTACAGATAACAATTACTTGTGGAATGGGGAAGGCTAGAGGTTGTTTTGGTGAGTGCATTTTGAGTACTTTCGATGAGTTAACGGGTTCTGAAGTTTGTGGATATAGTAAAATCACCAAAAGTTGACCTCCTAGCAAGGTACTCATTTTAATACTGTGAAGCAATTGCTGCAGATATTATGGTTGAATTTTGTTTTTAATGTCTTTGTCTAACAGATGTTGTAAGTCATAGTTCAATAGTCCGGCAGGTTGAACCATTTTCCAGAAATAGTGATAGAGCAGCAACAACACTTGTTAGAAAGTGAGTTGAAAAGGGGAGAGCGCACTGACTGCTGAACCTATTTGTAAGACAAGATGCCTATTTGTCAACAACCCCCTCCACCCCACACTCCCCCCCCTGCCCCTCCCAAAAAAAAAAATTTACAGGCAATGCTGCCAGTGATTTTACTTATCTTTCCCTTAACATCTCGAGACATTTCTGAAGCTATTAGATCAGTTGGGTGAAATTGGTGTAGCATGTTGTAGGACTCATAGTCAAGTATAACGGTTGCTGCTTGTTGCATAGAATACAATACCATGTCTGATGATGAGTTGAAAAGTGGGGAGGGCACTGATTCTTGAAACTAGTTGTAAGATAAGTCATGCAATAAAAGTTGCATAGAGTCAACACCTTATGACGTGTAAAATGCTACATGATACTATTCTCTGCCTAATGAGTTGAAAAGGGGAAAGTGCACTTTCTATTGAACCTAGTTGTAAGATAAGTTGCACAATGAAATGCCTATTTGCTACCCAACTCCCCCAAAACTTGACAGGCAATGCTGGCACATGGCATTCCCGATATATCCCTTAGCAGCTCAAGATGTTCCCGAAGATATTAATCAGTCGGTTGAAATGGGTGTGCATTTTTGTAGGACTTGTAGTCTAAGTAGAATGGGTACTGCTTGCTGCATAGAACCAACACCTTATGATGTGTAAAGTATTGCAGGATACCAGGTTTGATGTGTTGTGCATTGTAACAACTGTGGGACAATATAATGCGTTAAGGCTTGGTGAGGGTCTTTATATTTTACACAGTGCAAATGACGATTGATGAATTATTCACATAATTGCATATACTTTTTATATCAGGGTTGTGTTTTAGAACTGCAGTTAGCATGTGATGTTTATTGGGATTTTATTTTAAAGTTGGAAATTTGTCTTTTCAAGTGTTCTTTTAATGTGAATCGATGCTAACTTTTGGCGCTTGTTAAATAATCTATCACTGCAGGTATTGAACTTAATTGTAGAGGGCCTATTCAAAGGGCATCCCATCAGTGAAAAGAAACTAAAAGAGCTTTTAGGTCATACACCTTTACAAGTGTTTGCTGGAGCTTGCCTTGGGGTGTTGGTTGGTTATCTATGCTCTCACAGTTGCTCGGTTGGTCTCTGATATGCGTTGGGGAACTTGAAACTCAAATTATTCATTTCTTTGTAAGTTAAATTATTTCATTTCTTTGTAAGTTATATGGATGATACTACAATCTTGCACGCAATTCCAGTTATTGATGTAGATTTCTTTTAGGAGGTTGAGAAGGTGAAGAAATTGATTGGAATTGCTAAAGAATGTGTTCTGGGTCTTCAAATGGGGGTCAAGAGGAAGTTAAGGATCATACTGTCGAACAACAAGAGCTTGCAGCCTATTCTACTCATTGCAACATTCAAAAAGTCCATTTGAGGTTGGCTTTGCTGAACACCATAGGTGTTTGCTAGGGAAATTCAAGTTTTCCAAAACATAAAAGCTTGGTTTTTCAGTACATTTAACTACAACAACAAGGTCTTCACCATATCATCATTCCAGTTGGAAATAAAACACCAGTAATAATTTCTTTTCTATTCACTAGGGATAATGGCCCTTTACAATCCCTGCACAAAATGCCAAATACGAAACAATACTTACAGCTGTTAGCTCTGTATAAACTATAAACTGAAGTCCCAACATGCAATAGCTGCTGTTCCTTTAGCAGCTCCAACAACCAACTCTTTGGACACTTTGGACTGCTCCTAGTGACTTGGCAGCCCTCCTGGCATGCCCCCTGTACACTCAATCAGCAATCTACCCATCTTGCAGTTCTTCAGCTACATCCTGTAGGCCATGGTCTGTTTCCTCAGTCCTCCTGTAGCAGACTTCAAAGCCTTGGCCTACTCCTTTAGTCCTCAGCCGCCTTGCTGTAGCAAGTTCATGCTGTCGCCCCCCCTGCACGGAACTCTACAGGGCCACTAACTTGGCTTGATAACTGCTGGCAAATGAGCTCGCTGCAAACCATGCAACGAAGGCCCAGCAAGTTCTGCAGGCATGTGGGAGGCAGTTGCAGGATGCTAAAAACACTGAATTATGACTTTAGAAATCCTTTTGTTTTTTTTGGAGCAACTTTTACACCTCTATTCCGTTGTCAGAAGTATGTGTCCTGTCCACATTGTATACCACACTTTATTCCAATCATAAAGGGAAATCTATGTGCTATATGTGAGCTTGCGGTTGTGTTCTGGGTCTTTAGATGCAGTTCAAGAGAAAGGAAGTTAAGGATGATACTGTTCAACATAAAGAGCTTACAGTTTATTTTAGTCATAGCAACCTTCAAAAATTCCATTTGAGGTTGGCTTTGCTGAATACCATGGGTGTTTGTTATAAGGGATGGAGCTTTAGTACAACAGCTAACTTTGCTTGATGACTATTGGAAAGTGAACCCCTGCAACCATTCAACAAAGGTACAACAAGTTCTGCAGGCATGCGAAAGGCAGCTGCAGGATGCCAAAAAATTGAATTATGATTTTGACTTCAGAAGTCCTTTTGTTGGTGGTGCAGCAACTTTTACACCTATATACCATGGTCAATCAGAAGGATGTGTCCTATCCATATTGTACAACATGCTTTGTTCCAGTCATACAAGGAAATATCTGCCCTATATGTGAGCTTTCCATTGTGGGTTCCAATGTTTCTGGGTGCTAAATGTGCATCTTTATTTCAAGAAATTTCATTACCCATGCATATTTCCATATCAATATTGCACTCTCTACCTTTGAGAGCCACGTTGAGAGATATGGCAGGACAATCACTAACAAGTCTTGGACAGACTTGAGGGTCTTCTTAAGAGACTGGAGGAGGCTGTTTATTGATCACTGAAGTGATAGTAGAAGTAAAACTTTCCATGTTTTTTCATTGTTTACAATTTGAAATTTCAGTCTGTGTTTTTGCTTCCCTTTCTCAGTCTCAGACGATGAAAAGTGCCAGTAATTTAGCTTTAGGTCTTGAGAATTTTTTATAGAACCCCCTGGGTGTTTATCCTATCTTTATCATGCAAGTGTTCTAGTGGTTTGTCTGAGTAGAAACAGGCACTAGGGTCTTATTATTCAACACCAGAAAGCAATGCAATTGTTTGAATGCTTTTTCATATGTAGGTCCTGTTAGAATCAGAACTGGTCAAATTGCCCCATTGGACTGGGCATGGTATTGAACCAGCCTGCTGACTAGACTGGTACCTAACCAGTACAGACTGGCCCTAATTGGCTGGACAAGAGACTTAAATTTTTATGAATTTTCTGAATGAATTTTCTTGTACATGCACAACAAAGTTGGTTTATTCTTTTGATGATGACTATAGATGCAAAGTAAACATTTGTGAATTTTTCTTAATGCCTGGAAATAACAATCCTCTCTTAATTATGACTCAAAATTTATAACTCTGAAGTTGTTATGAGTTTGAATGAAAACTATTTTACAAAATGCTTAAAAGAATTGGTTTGCATCTACATAACAGTATTCATGTCTATACTTGTATGTTGGCCATAGGGCTTTAGATTTGGGTTTCTATCTTTACACAGGTATTCTAAGTTCGGAACGTAACATCACTTTTACCCTAGAAAGGCTTGGAAATTCTATAGCCAGCTGTTTGTGCTACATGCACTTGAAAAGGTGTCATTTATTTGCTGAAACCAAGGCATCTTTTAATGCAATTGACTCACAGCAGGAAGGAAAGCTATGACACAATTTAGATTTGCATTATTTGTATATTTACCTGTCTGTATGCTGAAAATTTAGCAGTGGGGTATATTATATTCACGCTGCCTAGGAAACTTACACCATGTGGCCTCATTCCTAATCTCAAACTAAACCTCGCAGCCAAACACTGCTTCATCTCAGGAACAAATTCTAAGGCCTTTAGGGCTTCAACATCTAGGACTCTTTGGTCTTCCTTTTTCTTTGGAGGAAAGGTTGTTTGAAACTCAATGCATGTTATATTAGGATCCAAGGGACCAAACTTGGTGTATAAAGAAAAAGCACTACTTTCTACACATGTTTTTATTACCAAACTAGGTGCACCAAACCTTTTTTAAATCCCGAACACTAGTAGTAAAATTATAGCATTTCATAGTAAGTCGTCTTCTGTAGCTAATATCAGAGGAAGAGATTGCTGCAGCAGCAGAAGGAGAGATTGCCATGGGAAGCAGAGGGTTTCAAGAAACAAAGAACTGATACTGATAAGGGGAGTAGGTCGTTTTTCCAGATCGAAAATGTATCACAAAAGGGTTATTTGGGCCCTCAAGGAAAAGAACGGGGGCAGTTTTTCCCAGCATGCCAAACAATAAAAAATGTATCATAAAAGAGGTATTTGGGCCCTTAAGGAAAAGAACAGGGCAATTTTCCCCAGCATGCCAAACAACCGTAGGTGCCCAAATCCGATGAAAACCCTCCCAAATTCTATCCTGCAGAAGACGTGCTTGATTAGACCCACTTTCTTTTCACACAGTAAATCAATAGTTTGTTGAGTACCTAGATGCCCAAAAACTGAGATTGCTAAACCTATCAATCGCAATTCTCAAAAAGAGTAATGGGAAATTGGGAATCCAAGGCTTATGACGAAAAAAATCTTAACCTTATGCGTGGTGCCTGCGTCAGAGCTCTGGAATTGTGAAGACAGAGGTAATCAATGGGGAGAAGAGGAACTTAGGTCTTTCATTGTTTTACAATTCTTACACATCCACGCTTTGTTAGGTAAAAGCTGCAAACATGATAGAGCTGTAAACTCTGGCATGCATAAAAAAGGAGCTAATATGGAAAATTGAAGTAAATTTGCTCTCAGCATAGAACATACCTAAAATTAATAGGTACAACTTGCTAGAGAGGAGGAGAAGGTTTCAAAACAGGGCGGAGGATGCCATAAAGAGTTGTAGAAACACGCAGATAGGAGAAAAGATGTTGAAAGCAATTTGGACAAATGGAAAATTTCCATTGGTTAGAAGGGTGAAATTTAAGCTTTCCCATTGGCCGGGGGTGAACAATGTTTTCCCACCCCAAGCCAACAAAGAGAACGCCTATTAGCGTAATTATGTAAGAACATGTACAAAGTTATTTTTAAAATTACTAAATTTAGATGTAAATTAAAATGTATGGTTTTTATTTTTTGATGGCTCTAAGTTGAGTTCATGAGCAAGGTCTAGATGCACTCGTAGAGATCTTAAAGGATACAAATATTTGATGTCTTGTCGCTTGTATTTCCCATGCACAAATAATGTCACTAAGTTTGAGGCTTTGATACAATGCCTTAAAAAAGTGATAGATTTGGATTTTAAATAGCTCCAACTAATAAAGATTTACAAATAGTTATCAAACATTTAGGAAATTCAATTAATTGTATTTTAATCACCTTAATAATTATAGAGATGAGGCATCGTTTATTATTTCTAATTTTGAAACATTCAATATTAATTATGTACATTGAAGTCAAAATGCAAATGCAAATTTACTTTCGAACACAACTCATATATTTATACCATTGGGAAACTTTTCTATGGACATGTTTCCTAATGAACAATTTTCCAGACCTTCTATACCAAACAATATTACAAAGTAGATTTTTTTTGATGATGATGCCCCTATTTTAGAATTCCTCACATAGGGAGATACTTTTAGGGGATCAACCATTGATGAAAATTGACATTGTGATCAACAAATTAATATATTGCCTCTAGATGCAAAACCAAAGAGAGAACTTATTTCTTAAATATGTGGTTCAAATCTCTGTAACAAATAATACCCACAAAATATTAATCTAGGTATTTGATACGTGCCTATTGAGAGGGCTACATTTTTTCATTTCCTTAAAGAATTATAAAGACTTTTTTCTCGTAGAATTACACTGATTCAAAGACCCATGACACTAAAATCATTTAGGATGTGATATCATTCAAGAAATATATAAATCGTATTCAACAAACATTCTTAGATATGTATTCAACAATATAATAACAAATGAAAATGAATAAAAGAGGAAAAATATTTTTTATCATTCATCATTCCCTGTGGGTATCCAATATGGTCCCTCTTAGGAATAAGAATGGAGAAACCAATATTTTCATTGATTTCAAAAATATCAATAAAGCATTAGATAAATATAACCTTGTTCCAACTGTGGAACACATCCTCTAGTGTATTTTAGGTTCTAAAATTTTGTCTATGTTGGATGATTTTTCTAACGCCCCAATTTCAACCCCTCGATTGTCAATAACATGTACATGCAAAGATTAGGCTAGTGGGGGTATCATGCCCATGTGTATGTATGTGTATATGTTTTGGGACTAGAGTATCGATGTGCATATGCTTTTATATGTTTTGAGGCTAAAAAGTCTGGTGTTGCAAATATGATATTTCATGCACACTAATAAACGCATTAGCACTGCAGACCAAATAAGATGAAAAGAGTATGGGGGGTAAGACCCCATGTGCATACAAAGTGGGTTTCACATAACTTAATAATTATGATAAAAGTGCATTGGCTTCTCAAAAAAGTCCATGAAATGACTTGAGGGGTGTTAGGTGTCAAAAAACAAACATGCAAATAAAAGTATGTGTGTGGGAGCTACTAAGGGTTAAAGTTGTTATGTGCTTATTTGTGCTAAAGAAAATCTAACATTCGTTAGATTTCTTTCATCTTACAATGTTGTTATTAGCAATACACTTGTGTATGATAGAATGAAATCTAGCATGTGTTAGCTTTCTTTTGCTTGATAATGTTGTTGTTGGCAATAGGCTTGTGTTTTTGCTAAATGTAAATATAACACATGTTAGAATTTTTTCACCTTACATTGTTTTTATGTGCTTGTGTTTGAGCTATAAGGAAATTTAGCATTCATTAGATTTCTTTCATAATGCAATGTTGTGGTTGGAAATTTGGTTGTTTGTGCTAGAAGGAAATATGCTAGAATTCTTTGACCTTGCAATGTTGTTATTGGAATTTTGCATGTGATTGTGTTAGAAGGAAATTTAGCACACGCTAGATTTCTTTTATTGCAATATTGTTATTGGCAATATGTTTCAGTTTGTGCTAGAAGAAAATTTAGTGTGTTATATTTCTTTAACCCTGCAATGTTGTTATGTTCTTGTGTTTGTGCTAGAAGGAAATCTAGCACCGGTTATATTTATTTCATCCTGTAATGTGCTTGTGTTTGTGTTAGAAAGAAATCTAGTATACACTAGGTTTCCTTGCCGTGTAATGTTGTTGTTGTCAACATGGTTGTGTTTGTGCTAGAAGTAAATCTAGCGCGAGCTATGATTATTTCACCTTATAATCTTTGTGTCTGCGTGTGTTTATATTAGAAGAAAATCTAAAACACATTGATTTTTTTCACCTTGCAATGTTGTTATTGGCGATGTGCTTATCATTGGGCTAGAAGGAAATTTTGCATGCACTAGATTTATTTCACAATGCAATGTTTTTGGAAATATGGTTGCTTGTGTTAGAAGCAATGTTTTAAAACTCCGACTCCGGTTCAGAAACAGCCGAGGGTTAGCTCCAACTTCGACTCTGGTTCAGAAATAGCCGAGGGTTAGCTCCAACTTCGACTCTGGTTCAGAAACATCCGAGGGTTAACTTCGACTTCGACTTGATATCGACTCAACTAGTTTGATTTCAATGACTCAGGTAGTTGTAAAAAATACATTAAATATTTTTTTATTTTTTTTTTTTAATATAAAAAACGTAATTTTAAAGATTTTCATTCATGTTTCCAAACACAAAGCTTTAGAATATAGAGAGAAGACAACATATGATCAAAGTAGGCTCATGAATGTATCCATTATAACAAAATGGCACCTAGTGCACTGTCCAATACAAAGTTCATACTTAGCCAACACTGCTAGGATTCTTTTCTGCCTCAGCCTAAGGACAATCACTAGACTACAACAACAATAATACCAATTCTCTGCTCCTAATGAAGTCTCAAAACCCTTGATTTAATTCTAGTCAAGCTCCAGAACAATTGGAGGTAAATATGTAGTTACCAGTCCATTGCCAGAACATTTGCCTTTTTAAAAACATTGTATGGCTTAATGCATTGTTTCAGTTTTCTAATTCATGCCACTAGGATAACCATACTTCAGCCTTGTAATTTTCAAAACTTTCTCACAACGATAGATTACTTTAGGGCTATAAATATGTAATAAACAACAACCCAACCATTGATATGTAGGAGGCGGAACAACTTTTGACAAATGTGCTTCAGGATTTTTGTCAAAGAGGCTAGCCGACCAAGTTGTTATCGAGCCGACCGAGTCATTATCGAGTCGACCAAGTTGTTATCGAGCTGACCGAATCAATGACTGGCTCGATAACAACTCGACTCGCCATTCCGTTTCGGCCGCCGAGCTGACCCGGCAAGGCATTGGCTCGGTCTGACTCGGCCGAGTCAGAGTCGACTTGGTCATTTTTTAAAACAATGGCTAGAAGGAATCTAGCATGTGTTTTGTTTCCTTCAGCTTGCAATCTGCTTGTGTTCGTGATAGAAATGAATCTAGCATGCACTAGACTTCTTTAGTCCTACAATGTTGTTATGTGCTTGTGTTTGTGCTAGAAGGAAATATAACATGCGTTAGATTTCTTTCAAATTGAAATGTGCTTGTGTTTGTGTTGGAAATTTTTTTAGCACAGGCTATATTTCTTATACTCTACAATGTTGTTGTTGGCAACGTGCTTGTATTTGTGGTAGACATAAATCTAGCACTTGCTAGATTTCTCACTCTACATTGTTGCTATGTACTTGTGTTTGCGCTAATAGGAAATCTAACACATGTTAGATAGATTTTCTTTTACCTTGCTTTAATGTTGTTGTTGACAACATATTTGTGTTTGTGCTAGAAGTAAATCTAGCACATGTTAGATTTATTTCACCTACCAATGTTGATATGAGTTTTTTTTTGTTTTTTGTTTTTTGTTTTTGTTTTTGTTTTTTTTTTTTTCTTATGCTTAAATTTCTTTCCCCTTCTAATGTTGTTATTACTTTCTAGCACATGTTAGATTTCTTTCACCTACCAATGTTGATATGAGTTTTTCCTTTTTTTCTTATGCTTAAATTTCTTTCCCCTTCTAATGTTGTTATTGGGAATGTGCTTTTGTCTGTACTAAAAATAAATCTAGCATGTGCTACATTTAATTTTCTTTGCAATATTGTCGTTGGAAACATGTTTTTATTTTTGCTAAACATAATTCTAGCACATGCTAGATTTATTTCACCCTATAATGTTTTTATGTGTTTGTTTTTATGCTGTTAAAATTGGAAACTAGGGCCAAACTCCATGTGGGTCATCTTATTAATGGTAGTTGATATTTTTCTTGGATCCCTCTCATCGAGAGGTGTAGGATTGATCTAAAGATCATCTGATTCCGATAAGTATTCATGGAGATCTGAATTTATTTGTGTTATGGGACAATTTGTCAAGGTCGGCCAACAACCAAATAAACCCCACTTGTGCCCAATGTTTTAATATAAATAGAGGTGGCCTTCAAGTCATTTCTACAAACACTTGGGATCTCTTCCTCTCTACTTGTCTTTGGGTTTTAGTAGGAGGAGAGATCCTAAGGAATAACACTGCCCTATGGAGAAGCCCTAACGCTGCCCTATTGAGAAGCCCTAACACTACCCTATGGAGAAGCCCTAACGTAGCCTATGAAGAAGCTTATACGTTGTCCTAAGGGTGGTATGGATCTACCCTAGCCGCAACAAGCCTAGAAGAGAACAATGAGGAGTTCGGGGGCTATTCCAGGAGGTCGAGGAGCTGTTGAAGAAGGCCGCAACCCACATCTTGAGGTTGAGAGGCAGGGGGATTGTTTTGGGGTGGTTAGGTGAAGGAATATCCCCTAGAAGGGCTGCCGCAAATAAGGGACAGCTTGCTGTAGCAAGCCACAATAGATAAGAGGAGGCCGAAGGATGGAATAGGGGTTGGAACAGCCGAGCATTGCAGTCAAGGCTTTCCTCCCCTCTTAGAAAGGCAGACACAGTTGTGGAGGGCTATTCTGGCCACATTTTGAAGGCTGCTAGGACTGCTGTTAGAATGCCCTAACCAGTCTAGCAATGAAGCAAATAGAAAAGCCCCAAAACAGTGATGATGATACATTGAAGCAGCATGATGATGGAAGCAACATGATGATGATATATTGCAGCAACATGATGATGAACACTGCAACATGATGGGTATAGTGACGAAGTGTATCATAACATAATGAGGGGCAACACAATGGTGAGGTGCAGTAGTATGATATAGCAAGTTCATGGTGCTGCAAGTATAGCACATTGGTACAATAGTATGCAAGGGACAACAAACTAACATTGGGACAGTTGTATGGTATTTAACAGTAAGTACACCAAGCATGAAATGGTTCAACAGCACGCAAGGGACAACAAACTAACATTGGGACAACTGTATGGTACTTAGCAGCAAGTACACCAAGCATGCAATGATACATCAACATGTAAGGGACATCAAACTAACATTGGGACAACTGTATGGTACTTAGCAACAAGTACACCAAGCATGAAAGGGACAAAAAGCAAGCAATGGGACAAAAAACATAGACAACATGGTTCAACCATGACACATGGGAGAACAATACGACATTAAGTGCAGTAGTCATGAGGTCCAACATTGTGATGATGGGTGCAGCATGATGACGAGATGCAGCACGATGATAGGGGAAGGAGTCACATTGGAGAATTAGTTAAAGCAACATGTGTTCAACTGATCTCATGCATCATCTTCTTAGAGATGATCTATGCTCTCATTTAGATAAGTCAAAGTGTTGACTTCAGTTGTATATGTACTACCTCTCTGTCTCTCTCTCTCTGCTGAACTATTGAAGAACATATAAGAAGAACTGATCAAGGGTTTCCCCACTTTGGGGTTTGTCCCTGGCTAGCGCCACATCTTGTGTCCT
>APFE030915642.1:0-19216 GCA_000404065.3 Pinus taeda
ACTAACAAGTGCTCCCTCTCTGACATCTGTGCTACTACAACATATCCATGCATCTCACACCATTACACACCTCTCTGTGCCACCTAGCACTATGCAAAACACTTGTGCCTCTCGCATTGTTGTAGCCTGCTAGATATGCGCTGTCTTGGGATTCCCTGCACTGTCGCTCTCTCTGCCACTCCATCCGCATCTGTCTCTACCCAATTAGTCAATTCCTGCTATTCCATATCAGGGCTACCGTGGAAAGGTCTCATCCTAGAGGTTGGGTACCTCAAGGATCCTACCCCTCCTCCTTGGGACAATCACTCTATATCACCCTACCTCCTACTTGGAGGTATGGCTGCATGTGATCCCTCTGTCCACTTGGCTCGAAATTTCCCCCTACTAGAGGTCTCTGCATGAATAGATGTCTCTACTCGATCTCCACTCAGCTTCCCCTATTGTGGCTACTCCACAACCTCCTAAAGCTGCTGCACCAATCGTGGCCCCTCCACAATCGTCTCAAACTTCTTATGGCTCTGCATGTTGAGAGGTAATATACCCTCCATCTCAACCACCAAGTCTCCATTAGTTGCCTTGCTGCTCAAGGCTTTGCATGCATCTTGAACCTCAAGAGCATACAGATTCTTGACCTGTGAACCAATCTGCTTCACCTGTCTAGTGATGATATGTCTAAGGAAAACCTTTCCCTTACTGAAGACTACATCATAGCCTCTGTCTTCCATATCTTGGCGGAATACAATACATTGAAAAGGAATCCTAATGAGATGGTTTAGGAGTTTACTATAAGGTTCAATTAGATTTACAATTCCATTCCAGATAACATGAAACCTCCACCTAATTTGGCACTTCAACATTACCCGGATGCCTTTGATTCAGAGATGTCTTATCAACTCAGGGAAAGAGATCCTGCAACTCTAGAAGAAATGCAGAATAATATAGTAAGCATGGAAGAAAACTTGATGATTAAAAAGTCTCATTTAGAACTTGAGAAAGCAGAAAAGAAAGTAACCATCAAAGAAGAACCTTCTTCTTCCACCAATCTTAAATTAGATGCACTGATTAGAACCATGGAGAGAATGGCCGACTGGATGATAAATTCAGATAGACCTCAGGAGCCACAAGTTAGAAATCCAAACTTCAAAAACCAACAACAACCTCAGTACAAGATAAAACAAAGAGATCAGGAAGATTCTGAAGCATCGACATCTCAGCAGCCAATTCAGGCACCCTTGTAGCATAATTATGCTCAAAAAGAATTTGACGATGAAAAAACCGATTGTCGAGGAAAACCACTTCTTTAGGGAATATTACCATCCCATTTTCTTCACTGAAAATGAGAAGTATGTCGAGAAGACGGAGGAAACTAGAGATGAAGACTACATACCAGAAAATGACTATGCAAAAGAAACCCAATCAGATGAAAAGGATACTTGAATGCACTCATCTCTTAGTAGAAGCAATATTCCTTGATAAATAGAGATGTCTTGATCACTCCCATTCAGAAAAGGGCATCGCAACAGAAGGATACTCAACCGAAGACAATTCCTCAAGGAATCCAAAGTAAAGGAAAATATTTGGCAGCAACTAACTAAAGCAAAGTAAATCAACCATCTACAAGTAGTCCAAACAAGGATCACGATAGTAAAAAGAAGGATTAGACACCAAGAGATCTGCCTGAGAAAAGATACATCATCCAAAAAGAGGTAGACAAATCTAGCTCATTCAATTTAGAAACTAAAATTTCAAAGTTGACAGTGTCAATCCCTCTTACTGAACTTGTCAAAAATAGGCATTACAAGTCTGATATAGTTAAAATGCTGAAAGTTGACCCTATGTCCGACATGGTTAATGTTGAAGATGACTAGCCTGAATTGATTTTTGGTCCAACCATAGATGGTCAGTTAGAAGATAGTGATGTTCCTCCATTTTACCTAAGTTTAAGAATCCATTAGTACATTCTTGATAACTCCATGCTTGACTCTGGAGCCTCCCATAATTTAATTCCCAAGGCCATCATGGAAAAGTTGGTTCTAGACATAAATCATGAATACCATGACTTGTATTCTTTTGATTTCGGTAAGGTTTGTTGTCTTGGTCTAATAAAAGATTTTGTAGTATCCCTTGACCAAATACCGACAAAGAATGTCTTAATGGATGTGGTGGTAGCTGATATACCAGCACGGTTTGGTATGTTATTGTCAAGGTCCTAGGGAGCGAAACTAAGAGGCACACTGCAGTTAGACTTCTCCTATGCCACTATTCCAGTTTTCGGGCAATTGAGGAAATTGTACCAAGAAACCAAAATGAAATTAATGATAACTAGCAAGAAGAAACCCAATAATCATCCTATAAATTCTTTACATACAGATTTAGAGTCATTTATTTTATATAACAATAGTGGATTGAATGATGTAGATAGTCAGCTTGTGGAAATTAAATATGTACTAAAGATTTCCAATTGTATAAGGATAGAATTAGATTAGGAAAAAGAAAAGATGCCATATTCATTTGAAAAACCATCTGATAAGGCAGAGAAAGGCTAAGAACAGCCATGAGAGAAGGTAATGGAAAATTAAGAAATCCATGAAGACAAAGTTCAGAAAATTGGCCCAAAGCAGAAACAAGATTTACAACCTTTGGAAGAGGAGCATGGCCTTCGGACCATGGACTTTGATGGTGCTCTTGGGAGATATGAATCGCGTATTGGCATTTGGATTTGAAGCCCACATCATCAGCAAGGTGAGCTCCCTTAGAATGTTAGATTATTATCATACAAGTTAGCTTTCGATTGCACTAACAATGAGGCAGAGTACGAAGCGCTAATCACAAGTTTAAATATCTTGAAAAGATTGGGTGCATGAAAAATTTATGTGTATGGTGATTTAGAACTTGTGATCAAGCAAGTTAAAGGTGAATATCATGTTTAGCATCTGTGAAAGAGACAATATCTAAATGTTGTTTTAGATATTTTGGGGTTGTTTCTTGAATATACACTTTCAGTTGCACCAAGGAGTCAGAATCTTATGGCTGATTCATTAGCTATAGCTGCAAGGAATTTCAAAATCCCCATTTTTTCCAACAAGAAATTTGAGATTCATGCAAAAGCATCGGCCCAATGTTCTTAACAACTTGTGATATTGGCAAGTATTCTAGGATGACAAACAGGTGAGTAACTTTGTTCAGAGTGAAGAAGAGTTTGAGAATTGTTTTATGGATGAAGTCTACGACAAAGATGATTAAGTCATTGAGGCAACTCAAGTTGATATACTACAACTGAAGGATAAAAATAAGGTCTTATACCTTTAGAAGACTTGTTTGATCAGGATGATGTAGCAAGGAAGCCTTCATTGGTTCCTACAGAGAAAGGTGTCGAAGACGTGAACATTAGAACAACAGACTAACCAAAAATGATCAAGCTGTCCAAATCATTATCTCCAGAGGTAAAAGAGAAATATATTCATTTATTATCTGAATTTTATGATGTTTTCACATGGGATTATGCAAACTTGAAGGAGTATGATAAGAAAATAATTCAACATACCATCCCGATTAAGCCCGATCAAAAGCCCTTCAGACAAAAGCTAAGAAGGATTAACCCAAGACTGTTGCCATCCACAGAGAAAGAAGTTAACAGACTTTTCAAGGCGGGCATGATTGTTCCTATCAGATTTTTCGATTGGATATCAAATCTAGCTCCAGTGAGAAAGAAGACCAGGGAAATAAGGCTCTTCATACACTTCAGAAACTTGAACAAAGTATCTCTAAAAGATAATTATCCACTTTCGAAAATGGACCATATCCTTCAGAGAGTTGTTGGCACTTCTTGGTTGTCACTTTTGGATGGCTACTCTAGTTACAATCAAGTTTTAGTGCATGAAGATGACTAAGACAAGAAAACATTCACCACACCTTGGGGCACATTCAAATATGCAAAAATGCCATTCGTTATCAAAATTGTAGGGGACGCTTTTCAGCGTGCCATGGACATAGCCTTTTCCAATGAAAAATATGTTTTCTTGGTTGTATACTTAGATGATGTAACAATGTTTTCACATTCAAATGATGAACATTTGCATCATTTAAGAGTCATTTTCTACAAATGTAGAAAGTTTAGAATCTCCCTCAATCCAAAGAAAATTTTGTTTGTTATGGAGGAAGGAAAACTTCTTGGCCACATCATCTTGAAGGACGACATCTGGATTCAATGGCAAGATGAATTTCTTATGCATATTTATTTCTAATTTGGCTGAACATCTTAGAGAAATGACCAATATGTTGAAAAAGGATAATGATGTAAAGTGGTCCAAAAAATCCCGCAAGTCCTTTCATGAAGTAAAGCTTGCCTTAACCACTGCCGCTATTTTAATCAATCTTGGTTACTCCAATGATTTTATTATATTCTCTTTTGCTTCTGATCATACCATGGCAACAATGTTAATGCAGAAAAGGCATAAAACCAAGATGACAATAGCATTTTTCAATTGAAACATCAAGGATGCAGCCCTTAAGTACAACATCATTAAGAAAGAGGACTTGGCTTTGGTAAAGGCAGTGAAAGATTTTAGAGTTTACATTTTACATTTTACATTCACATACTCTTTCTTATGTGCCTAATACAACGGTAAAATAAGTTTTTGTGCAAAATGACCCGAAAGGTAGAAGAGGTAGATGGATAGCAACATTATTGGAATATGATATTGAGATCAAGCCTACCAAACTGATCAAGGGTCAAGACTTAGCCAAACACATGGCTGAGTCAAGTCTCCATGCTTTAGATATCAATCTTGTAGCAACATTATTCGAAAATCAAGAAGAAGTAGATCTCATTCAGGTATCTGATATCTTTTTATCATCTCCATGATATTATGATATTATTTATGTTTTGCAACATCGAAATCCCCCTCCAGGAATATCTAAGGATAAAAGTAGGTCATTGAAGTTGAAGGCTTCAAAATATTGTATTATGGACAACGCACTTTATTGGAAGGATCCTGGAGGTGTGTTGCTGAACTGTTTGACCAAAGATGAGTGTAAAGATGTAATAAATGAATTCCACAAAGGAGATTGTGGGGGTCACTTGTACTGGAGACCACAACCAACAAAGTACTGATAGAGGGTTACTATTGGCCTACAATTTTCACAGATATCTACAAAACAATGATGAGTTGTCATGAGCACCGAGTTTTCCAAGGTAAAAGAAAATTCTTCCTTTGCCTCTACAACCTATTTTAGTTCATGCACTGTTTCAGCAGTGGGGCCTAGATTACATAGGCGAGATTAACCCATCATCATATGCACAACACAAGTGGATATTGATAGCTATAGACTACTTTACCAAGTCGACTGAAGCAATTCCTACTAGGGAAGCAACAAATCTAGTTATCATTCAGTTTTTAGAAACTAATATCTTGTCCCATTTTGGTTGTCCTAATAAGATCATCACAGATAATGCGACGACATTCAAGTCTAAAAGGATTATTGAGTTTTGTGATAAATACAACATTAAGTTGGGACATTCTACAACATACTATCCACAAGAAAATGGTTTGGCTGAGTCCTCCAATAAATCTTTAATCAACATCATCAAGAAAATTTTGGAGGCTAACAAAAAGTTTATCAATGCATTATGGGCAGATTGGGTGAGTAGTAATAAATCTCTTGAACTTTCTCCTTTTCAAATTGTGTATGGAGTAGATATTGTCTTCCTTTCATCATTAGAAGTCCTAGTCAGGAAATTGTTACAAGAAGCGGGAAGTGAAGGGAATGATATTCAGTGACAGATCAATCAAATGATTCACCTACAACAGAAATGGGATGTGGTATTTCAAAAAACCTCTAAGCTTCATGAGAGAATAAAGAGAATCTATGACCAGAAAACAAAGGAATATGATTTCAAAATTGGAGATGTGGTGCTTCGTTGGGATGCTAGAAACGAAGACAAGGGTAAGCATGGTAAATTCGAAAATCTGTGGAAAGGTCCTTATTAGATTTCAGCTTTCCGGAGACAATTTTTTTTCTTGTTGGATGAGACGAATGGAGAACCATGCTTAGGAGGAACAGTCAACGGTAGGCTCCTTAAGCACTATCTTTTCTGAAATAGGTAGGTTTCATTTTACATAACAGTTTAATTTTCTGCAAGTGTGAAGTAGAGAATCATTGGAGTTCGGAGCCGGAAGTGAAGGCCATGGACCTTCAATGATTTTCTACCATTTTCAAAGTTCAGTAGTTAGATAAGTATGTCAGTTTTGGGTCAGTTTCTGTTATTTGAGTTTTCAAAATTCAGTGATGCATTTCAGTTTGATTTGTTTGACCATATTGGCCCACATGCTTAAGAAATTGTTCTACAGTGTTCTTGACACCTCAAAGGAGTTTCCATCCCCAAATAAGGCCAATGTTAGAGTTAGTATTTGCATACTACCATCAATGATCAAAAATCCTCTTTTATATCATGTTAGGGTCCCATTCTAAATTTTTTTCATTCCACCTAGGTCCTCATTCAAACATTTATTCACTAATGGTAGCCCTAGTCAAAAACCTCACTCTCCCTAAAAAAATCTATACTTTCTAGCCCACCTTCATGCCTTACTGAGCATACATCAATTATGAAAGTCTATTTCATCATGTCTCTATGTCAGTCAAGTCACCATGAAGTCTACTCACTCAAGGTTTTCATTAGGTCTCTAGGTTTCATTTTTTCAAGGTCCAATAAAACACCATTTCACTGCATAAGGCTAGCAAAAGTATGAGAGTGAACACCAATAATATCCCTTTTTCATTTAAAGAGGATTTGAAAACATGTGAATATTCTTGCTAAAGTTCTAATTTTGATTTCAAGTATGAGTTTCATCGCAAATTGTAATTTTATTCCAAAAACATAGATGTATTTCTATTTTTTTTATATTTATGTAATTTTATGTCATTATATGTAATAAGTAACTTTTCCCAAAGTTGCCAACTCAGTTCCACATACCAACTGGACATTAAATGTCAAAACAAAAAGTGTCTACTCCAGCAATTGATCAATATCTAAAGCAAAAGCACAAGGTAAAAGCGTATTAGTGCAATGTTTCAAAAGCACTTTCAAAACATTAGCAACTGGGTTTCAAATCAATGAAGTCAAATGCTATCAAGTATTTAAATCATTCAAGACATCCATTTTCCCCTCATTTTCTCTTGTCATGGTTGAACAAACTCAATAAAGGAGAGATTTTCGAGTTTGATATGTGAAACTAGCATAATAGAGTTTTTGCTGCGTGTTTCAGTATCACGTTGCGTGTTTGACCAAGAGGGCGTGTTTATGTTATACGCTATCCGTTTGACCAGTGAAAGGGTGCATTTCAGTTGAGCATTGTGCGTTTGACCAGAGTTGCTCTCCAGCCTCTAAAACCAAGTTCCATTGCCTCTGAAGCTTCAGTTCGGTTATTATCTTCCTTTAGCAAGTATGTAACCTTGAAGTATACCCTCGTTTCATTTCACATCTCATAATTTCATGGTTAAGTCTCTTGAATGAAATTTCGAGTCTTTAAACTTGCAAACCCTAGTTTCATTCCCACACCTCTAATTTCACACCCTAATACTTTTATCCCTTTCCCATACCCCTATTAAGCCCTTTCCCAACACTCATATCATTTCACTATCTCCCAAAGACTTCTATTCCCAAAACGCTAAGACCTAGGTGTTCTATTTACCTAGGCTCCCAAAATCCCTAACCTCTAATAAAATTCCCTATCCCAAATCGCTTTAAATTCCCACTCCATGTTACTTGCCTTAAACCAGAAACCCCTTCCCTCATCTCCCTGAATTTCCTCACACCATTCCTAACTCCATACACTTACATTCCACTACCACTTCATCTCCCTAGGGTATTAAAATCAAGACACCATGTCAGAAGAAGAAAACAGAAGTTCTAGTGAAGAGGAAAGAAAGGGGAGAAAGTCAAACAAATGAGGGAGAATCCTTAGATTTGAGCCAAGAAATACTAATGACCTCACGGCATCTCCCATGACTGTGACATCTTTCAAACATCTAGGATGTTTTGAATTCTCTGAGAAAGTACAAAAGGTCCAATATCATCCTATGTTGAGTAGATTTTTCATCTCCAATATCCATGCCAACTAGGTAACCCTTGTTGGTGTCACTTTCACTACATCCACTACCATCATATCATCTACCAATGGAATCCCAAATGTTGGGGAGAAATGGTTTAAACAAGGTGATTTGGAGGGACATTATTATAAGCCCTATATTAATCCTAGATATAGAAATGATAGAAAGAGGTTGTTTCCTTTCTCTTACGTCCTTGATAGATATGTTCCCGTGATGAAAATGATCATGAGATACTTTACTTGTGAAGGAAGGTTTTCCAGACTGTATACCTATCATATTCAACTACTCATGCATTTCACAAGGGTTAAGATGCTAAACATTCCTTATTATCTCTTCCAGAGAATTGATAAGATGGCCTACATTGCCCACGAAAGAAAGTATAAAGATCAAATTAATAGTCTCTTTCATCATTCCCTCATTAAAATCATAGTCCTTCATCATCTCAAAGAGCTCAACATTGCATGGAGTACCTTCATAGCCAATCCCATATTTACTGATTCATCTACTCAAAATGTTCAAAATATCCCTTCATCATCTCACCCTCATCATCACCTCCATCATCACCATTTCATGAGCATATCCATTCACCTAAAAAAGATGAAATCAAAGAGCATGAGTAGATTGGACAGGTTGAGGTCATTAAGCCCAAAGACGATGATTTAGGAATTTTTACACACATTTATCAAAGAAACCACAGGCAGGTGTTTTCCCCACAAATTGTGGGAGGGGTCTTGCCCTCTTCATCAGCAAAGTAGGTATAAAAGGGCAAGGAAAATATGACAAAGGCATAGATCAAGCATGAGGAGGAGGACCTCCATGAGAGAGAGCAGTATTTTGGCTTGGTTGACCTAGGTGAGCATGATGACAGTGAGAGTACAAGCATTGTCATCAAAGAAAAATATGCACTTGTCAGGGAGCTCTAGATCAATGTGCAGAGGGAAAAATACATCATCTCATACTATGAGTAGGAAAATAAACAGTTTGAGGCCAAACATGAAGTCATGGAGATTCAACTCATCAAGGAAAAGAAAGAAACAATGAAAGCCAAGGTATTTCTTGATGAGGCCTATGATAGGTATAGTGAAACTGAAGAAGAGAAAGAACATAAAAGAAGACGTAGAGCTAGAGGGTTGAAAAGAGATCTAGAACAAGAGAAACAAAAGGAGGCTGAGCTTGCTAATAAGCTCACATGGAATGAGAAATTTTCCATCTTGAACGATGAGAATCGGGAGCATTGGCTTGATAAGGTCAATCAACATTTAGAGAAGATCCTAGACAAAGCCAATTAACAAAATGAAATTTAAAGGAAGACGGAAAAACACTATGCCAACAACGAAAGGAATGCCAGCTCAAAGCTCAAAGCTGCAAAGGTAAAAATTGAAGCCCTAACTCACCAAAAAGAGAAGGAGAAGATAGACATCCTTTCTAAAGCCTCACTCCATGCACAAAACACATGATCAGCAATCATTTCACCAATTGTGAGAAGTTATAGGGTAATTTTGAAGTTTTTGTGCTTTTTATGTAATTATACATAGTTTTTGACAACTAGAATGCTAAGGCATTGCGCTTTTGTTTGGGTCACCTTTTGGAAAAATGAAGACCACCATTGGATTCAGATCAGGGAAGACATGCAGGAAAACAACTTTACAAGCCTTGTTTTGCACAACTGGTAGGTGAAAAGGTGAAAAAACACCTAAAAAATCAATGTTTTGCCTCATTTTCCACCTTGATGCTACGTGTTTGACCAGTCTTGGGTGAATCCACTTATGGAAGGTCAAATCAAGTCCATTTGGCAAAATAAAGGTAGATATTGAAATTAGAGAGGAGAATATTTCCAATGAGCTATCCTGGGCTCAATTTGGACACCAAGAAGGTAGGCAAAAGTGGGTCTGAATATGTTGTTGCGCGTTTGACTAGTTGCCTAGTTTTTCACTGTTTTTCTCCAGATTTGATTTTCCTATTGGGAAATCAACTTTTTACTGATGCAATTGATCATGTAAATTTAATTATGGTCTTTTTACTATTACCCAGGGTAAATACATTAGGTGAATAAACTCTATGAGGTGTATTGAATCAGTTCATTGCAATAAGGGATGAGTCACTTTGACCACTTTACAGTCTAGATATCAGTTCAGATTTTGGTGGAACTGCTCCTCCTCTCATGGATGTTACCCTTAATGGTTGGGGGAGTTTGTTTGAAGCCTATATCTTTTATTTTCAGTCTTTTCAAATGTTGGACTCAGTTGGATATTGTACTAGTGATTAGAGACACTATTGTATCAGATTTTGGCCAGTATTAATAGATAAGTTGCAGTGATTTCTTTGGGATATATGTTGTATGGATGTTTAGCAATGTTTTATCTTTGTGATCATTTGTATGAATGTTTTTTATGCTCATAAACCATTTCATATCTGTTATATGATCATTTTCAAGTTGATAAGCATAATACATGTTTGTTCATGCTCTGTTTTGGGAAATTTATCATAATTTGTCCATTTTTCTTCAGTTTAGGAAGAATACATCTCCTATGCTCTTCCTAACTCCTCATCAGTCTCAAACCATCTCACCAAACCACCTTTGAAGTGCTAAGCCTCCTACCTACCTTTCCCCTTTGAATGTCAGCAATCATATCTCATTTGCCCTAACCTAGCTTCTTTGACCTAATACCCTCATCCAACAATAAACCCCCCCAAATAAAATCAAAAAAACCTCTGCACTTTATACATAGCCTAAAACCCTAATCCATCCAGCCCTCTTTGTTGTGATCCTTTAGAGAGAGCCCTCTCCGGTTTGGTAGGCTAGATACCAAGTCAAAGGATTGGTATGTGGTTACCTCAGTTGGACTCTTCCTTAGCCTTGGAGATTCAAAGGAGTGTTAATAGGCTCAATGCACAATAGAGTCTTTAAGACCTCCAGTCAATGCCCAACATATGCACAAACTCAACTGTAATAGTTCCTCACTACTTGAACAACTAATCAAATAGCTCTTTAATGTGCTCCAACAACACTAATATGTAGAATCAATCATCTCCCCGATGCAACTCCACACCACTAGTCACTCCACTATCACAAAAATGTTATGCTTCTCACACTCTATGTTGGCCTCTCTTCCACATCGTCTCTAGGCTTACACAAAGGCACACCACAAAGCCCTCATGACACTGGCTCTGATACCATATCAGAAATGAAGACTCACACCAAGAGTTTACAATTTCATTCCCAAACATGACGATTTATACATGAATTACGCTATAGTTTCTATAGTGAAATATATCGAATATCTTTATTTATTACCTAAACTCATAGAATCCTAATGACTACGAACTTTCTACCAACAATCTAGAATGTACTTGATGCATTCATGATTAGTTCTAAAAACATGTAGCTAATTATCTTAAATACTATTGCCGTATTTTATGGGTGTAGCTGCAATGTTTATGCCATGATTTTTAAATTCTTGTGCAATTATTTTTCATTGTTAAAAATCCTTGAAAATAGTTCTTACTCACGTAAATATCATATTTACCATTACTTATTATCCATCATAATTAAGAACAAGATGGAAATAAATATACCTACCAAGTGTCACTACCTACCACTATTTAGGTTTTCTTCAATGCTTTAACATGTGGAAGTAAATCTATAAATGTGAAAACTTTATGGTTTCTATCCACTAGAAATTCATTCGATTCCTTATCCACTAGTAGACAATTAAAGGATTAGGGCTTTTCATGTTTGGGCCTAAACAATTTTGTTTATCTTACATAATGTCTTTATGGATATAAAAGATAATAATATTTTTTTCATATATTTAAAACACCATGAAAAAGAAAATAAGTTTTGTCCAAACAAATAAATTCAACATGTATACTACATGGCTTATTGAGGAAGTTACGTCGAATAGTCCTCGCCTTACAGTTTGAGAATATAAATGGTTTCCCTAATCGTTTGGATGCAAAGTTTTCTTTTGGTTTTGTTATTCTGCTTCCAAGCCTTAATTTATTTTTATTTTTTAATTTAATTGTAATTAATTAATAAGTAATGTTTTTATTTATTTATTACTTTATTTTATTTATTTATTATTATTTATTTATTTTATTTTTATTTTTATTTTATTTAATATTTTATTTTATTTTATTTATTTATTTATTTATTTTCCTGTATTACAACATGTTTTCAAATTTTCTATTCCTCCATATATGGTTTAGGGTTGTTTCTTTTTGTAATATGTTTGGTATTTTCAGTAGCAAACAATAGTTTATCACAATTTTAATTTCTATAAGCATCTGGGTACCTTATGAATTACAGTATTATGGTGTTTGTGACTTGAAGAGATCTGGAATATTGCAACAACTATAGATCTTGTATATCTATCATGCTCTACAGAAGAATTTTGATAGTCACTTAGGTTGTTGAATAAATGTTTTAGCTAACGTGGTGATGCAAGTGGATCCTTGATGGCTAAAAAGTAAAATTCCTTGGATCATAGAAATATAGGGTCATATTAAAGAACTCGTTGCAATATTTCTAACAGTGCAAACAATGCCTTAATCTGAGTTCGTATGTGAAAGTTATGTTCAATCAAAGTTTCAATCAAACTAGAAAAAGTCAAAGTAAAATTCAACCTTTTGCCATGTGATAGTTCGTATAGATAACACATGGTAGTGAATTCAATAGGCCCAGTGGGACTCACAGAGCTGACTCACAGAGCTAATGTGGTATCCTAGTCAATGAACTAGGTAAACCTACAAATAGGTGACGTGAGAGCACCACAAGTCAACACATGGCACACAGGTGCTAGAGGTGGTATACAATGTGGATTAATGAGAGCCTCCCGTAAGGCCCAATAACATGGTTCCATATTGCACTACAAATTAGGCCCAAGTGGCCTTGGAATGGTGGAACCTCCCTTTTTGTCTTATTCCCATGGTTTTGGGAGTCCATGGGTTTCGAACCCAAAACCTCCCCAACAAAAAATAACTTAATATAACTATGTCAACCATTGTGCCAACCACACACTTTGTCTTATTCATCCTCACACATTGTTATGAAACGTCATTTGAATGGTTCAAGGGGAACCATGTAGAATGCATGAGAGGGGAGGGTGCACACAAACTAATCCATGCATGAATCGCGAGAATATTTTAGTAATATTCTTGGAGAGCATATATGAGGAAATATTTTTAGAGAATATTCCTTGTTGATGTTGTGAAAAGTCTTAAATATTATCTGAAGGGACATAATTGAGAAAGTGAGAATGTGGTCAAGTTTATACTCAATTTAACCAGAATTTCGTAAGGATTGTAATGGTGTAGTCACTTTTTTACATATGAGCAGTGGATTTCAGGGGTTATGGAAGAAACTTGTCTTCTTGATTAATTGTTGGCCATGAAGTCTGAGACAACAATACATCTTTCAAAAGTGGGTCATGTTTATAGTCAAAAGTCTTAGGAGGATGAGACCAACCTGCTAGTGCTGTGGTTGTTGTCATTTGAGAAGTCAAATTTAAATTCACTCCTTGGATTGGTAGTATAATGATGCATTTTTCCATATACTTGCCTTTTGTTTGATGAGATGAATGAAGTAGTCTCCCCACTAATGAAGTAGCGCCCAAAGATGTAGTCCATATTGGATGAATTCCATTATTAAATTTTGGTGTGCATTGCCTTATGGTTTATGTTATGTTGTTTCTTCTTTAAGTATTTGCACATATGGTATTTACATTCTCTTTCATGAAATTCTTCTAAACATAAACCAATGAAAAGAACTTGGATAATTCCAGTAAATCAGAGATTCCAGATCAGGTTTGGTATTAGAGTAGTCCTCTTACTGATGTAAAATGCAAGTGCCAATGATAACCAAAGATTGTACATGAAACATGAAGAAGGAAAACGAAGAATAATAAAGATCTCTATAAGAACTTCTATAATATGAAAGACATGGTAGACATGGTTTACAGATCGTGGGAGGAGATTGACAAAGAAAGAAAGAAAGAGGAATTATTCGATAAATGAAGGTGAACTTCCATCTCCATCTCCATGTGAATGTTCTTCTTCATCTTCTTCTCATCATTCAAATGAAGAGATTAACCAAATCCTTAAGGTAGAGAATAATGAGTTGAGGAGACTTCTTCAAGAAGCGAAAGAGGAGAAACAAAGATTGCAACTTCAGTTATGAGCCACAAATGAGTACATGGAAAAGTTGAAGTGAAACGAAGGCTTAGAAAAGCCAATATAAACTGCTTGAGGATCAACAATTGAGGTAAACAATGATTCTCTAGTTTCATATTCTCATTATGATGATGATTTTCATTCTTTTGAAAGACACACCACATGCATTGGTTCAAAGCCCATGTAGAAGATGAGATATGAAGGCAAGGGATTAGGAGTTCATGGAAAAGTAATTGGGAATCCCATCCAAGTGGTGGAATTACCTCGATATGAAGAATTGGGCTATGTTAGAGAAGAAGAGACAGGAGAGTCCTCAAGAGACAAGTTCGAGACAGTGAAATATACTGTGAACACATCACCACCTTCTAGTGAGCATTCCAAAAGAAAATTTAAGGCATGTTCTCCCCATCATACTTGCACTAGAGATAGTTATTTAAGGAATGTTATGTCAACCAGGAAGGATTCATGACATAAGGATCCCTCTCCGCATCAGGGGAGAAAGAAGGTTAGGAACATTTGGAGGAAGAAGAACCATTGTAACAACTACAAGAAAGGACACCAGAGAGCTATTTGTTGGGAGCTCCATCCAGAGTTACGTCCCAAGAATCTCTAACAAGTGTTGGAAGAATTTTTAAGTAGTTTGCCATGACCACCATTGTAAATCACATGTTGCAAAATTATTTATAAAAGTGATGAAGAGTATAACATCGCTTGTGTATGCAACATAGTGATATTTTGCCCTTTAATTGGCTAGAATGGGGTATGCTTTCTATTATAGATAAATGTAAGTTTGACGACGAGTGTGCTATAAAATCTTAGCAAGTATGGTCTTGTTTGGAATCTTGTAAGCTCAACATGTATTGACAACTACATATTTATGTTCTGTTTCACCATTTCAAGATCCGAAGTATAAAGGTGAAGGAGATTAAATTGTGGTCTTGCAAAGACATTCGTTATGAAAATCAAGATTGGACTCTTTATATACTTTTGAAGGACCAAAAGCCCTTTGGTGGGGAGGAATGAACCAAGTGGATCCCTAATGGATCAAGAATAAAATTCCTTTGATCATAGTATAACTAGGACCGTATTGAAGAGTTCATCACAAGACTTCCAACGGTGCAAATGATGCCTCAATCCAAGTTTGTACATGAAAGTTATGCTCACTCAAACTAGGCAAAAGTCAAAGTCCAGGTTTTTCCATGTGGCAATCCATATATATGACACAAGGTAGAAACATTAACAAGCTTGGTGGGACTCACAGAGCTAATGTGGTAGTCCGGTCAACAAACTAGGTGAACCCACAAGTATGTGAAGTGGCAACACCACAATTCGACACATGGAAAGTAGGCAATAGAGATGGAATATGAAATGAAGCAATGAGAGCCTACCACATGGCCTAATCACATGTGCCACATTGCATATGAAATTAGGCCCAAGCGGCCTTAGAATGGTGCAACTTCTATTTTTGTATTATTCTCATGGTTTGGGGAGTTGTTAGAATGTGGACACACATTTACCATATATTATATGGTTTAAAAACTATATTAAAAAAAAAAATTGGGTGTTAAAACCATATTAAAGAAAAATTGGGATTTCATTGATTTTGAACCCAAAACCTCGCCAACCACAAGTAACTTAATATGACTATGTCAACTGTTGTCCCAACCACGCACTTGTTTATTTACCCTAACACTTTGCTATAAAATAGCATTTGAATGGTTCAAGGAGGACCATGGAGAACATATGAGAGAAGAGGGAACATGCAGGCTAATGCATACACAATTTTCGAGAAGATTTTATGAATATTCCTAGAGTATATATGAGGGAATATTCCTATATTTTTTTATGTTGCAAAGAATCTTGAAGAAATCCTTGGGGGTTAGAATTGACAGTGTTAGAATGGGGTTGAGTTTATATCCATTTTAACCAAAATTTCACAAGGATCATAATAGTGTAATCAATTTTTTGTATATGAGCATTGGATTTCAAGGGTCATGGGAGAAATCTATCTTCTTCATTAATTGTTGGGCATGAAGTTTTAGACAACAATGCATCTTTTAGAAGTGGGTCATGTTCATAGTCAAAGTCTTAGGAAGACGAGACAAACTTGTTGGTGGTGTGATTATTGTCATTTGAGTAGTCAAATTTCAAGTCACTCCTAGGATTGGAGGTATGATGATGTATTTTGTCATCTAGTTGCCTCTCTTTTCATGAGATGAATGAAGTGGCCTCCCCACTAATGAAACAGGGCCCAAAGACATAGTCCACACTAGAAAAACTCCATTATCAAACTTTTGTGTGCATTGTCTTATGATTTTCATTATGTTGTTTCTTTTTCAAGTATTTACATATATGGTTGTTATACTCTCTTTCATGCAATTATGCTAGTCATCAACTAAAATAAAAAATATCTTAGACAATGCTAGTAAATCAAAGATTATGAATCACCTGCTAGAAGATAAAAGAATTTAGGGTTTGATATTGCTTATATACATATATCATAACGTGCTATTATGAACAATATGAAGATAACTTTTATTAGTAGGAAAATACTTTTCACTTTCTTGGAATGTAATGTTTATGCAAAGAGCAATGTTGTCCTAGTGGAAGATAGAATAATTTAGAGTTTTATATTACCTTATATGCATATATCATAATGTGCTCATATGGATAAGATGAAGATAACTTTTAATAGCATGAAAATTCTTTTCATTTTGTTAGGTCAAAGTGATTAATTTCCCTTTATTGATGCAACATGAAAAATTCCTTATATAATTTTTGTCTAAATATTTATAATTAAATTTTGGACATGAGACACACATTTAGACATGATCTATTTAAAAAAACAAACCAAAAATAACTAACTTCTTATATCAATTTATAAATTCCTCCATCATTTAAAAAAAATAAACACAAAATTTACAGCCGAGAAACATGGTCTATGTTTTAAAACAATCCAAAAATAGCAAACTTCTTATATCAATTTGTAAATTCCTCAGTTCAAAAAAAAAATTCACACCGAGAAAAACAAAAACAGAAAAGTTACAATGCATATTCTCAATCTAAAAATTCTCGATTTGGCCGATTATTATATTGCCATGCTATGAAATAATCCATTATATTTGGCTATTCACAAGGATACCAGCGTGACTCATTACACTATAAAACAGCGTAAAGTTATTAAATGTGATCTCCCATTCTCTTTTGACTGCTTTGTATTAAATACTCGACGTAGATAAGATTTTTATTCTCCTACAAATATTTATGTGTGCATGAAAAGTATCTTCGTGTATATATATATATATATATAATCGAACAATTGCGCGAATCTTTTGACTACTTTATCACTTGAAGCCATATAAACTCTATTACTCTACTTTTCGTTCGATGCTTAACTAGAAACGGAAGAATATGGATGTCTTAATCTTGATTTTATGGAGATTCTCTATTACTACTATCTGTTCGAAAATAATGTGTAAATCAAATTTGAAAATCTTTTTATATTTGGAAATATAAATCAAGTTTGACAATGTAATGGATCCATGGAATATAATACTGCGTATTCAAATTGAAATAGGCGTTAAATTGTAGCAGAAAGTAAAGTGAGCAGTCATAGCAAGCATCATACGCACAACGATCATGGGTTGGGTTGGCTTGGCAACGAGCAACAAGATCCTACGGTGGTTCAGATTGTCTGTAAGGCCATTTGAAATTTAGGGTGATGCCATTTTTTGGATATCAATTTGAACTTTAAGGTGTTTTAATGGGTACTGTTGAGCCCCATTGGGGTAAATTTATGGTGATGTCACTTTTTGATATTAATTTGAACTTTAAGGTGTTTTAATGGGTACTGTTGAGCCTCATAAGGCTGTGGCTTAATGGCCAACTAACGTGTTGTAAAGCATTTTTGTTGTTGTGTACGTGAAGGATTCATTTTTTGCTTTATTTGTGTTTTATTGTTCACCAAGGGCAGTTGCACTTGAGGTTATAGTGGGATATTACTTATTTTTCGAGTATATATATATATGAAAATATGTGTTATCGGTTCTTCCATATATATAGTGTAATGATAGTGGTTTTAAAGACTTTTGTGGCCTATGTGAGAAGAAAAAGATAAAAAAACAATAAGATCACTGAGAAGCTATGTAGAGCATTTTAAGATTTTACATACACATTTAAAAATAGTTAAAAATATATATATATTATTTACTAAAAAAAAATTAATTAATAAATAATTATAGTTTTTACTTTTAAAATTATTTTTAAATTGTTGGACATCTAATCCTCAATAAATTAGTGTGGAAGCCTAATAGACAAAAGGAGTTTAAGAGACCTTAGGATGTGAAACCCAATAGATTAGTGTGGAAGCCTAATAGACAAAAGGAGTCTAAGAGACCTTGGGATGTGAAACCCAACGGTCACAACATGTACTCTAAATGTAAATCATTTGTTAATAAAAAATTGCACTCTCATGTTTTATCCTTCATATTTCTCTTGCTGCCCATCTATGTTTAATCTTGCTCCAATTTAAGCCACTAATTTTGTAGTAATTTTCTGTGAGCTTGTTTTTAAACCTTACCGTTATCTAGACTCTCTGAAATCTGCAACTATTAAAACGCGGTAGCTAAATTGGGCTCTCTGCCCCCACTAAATCTTGCTATTAATCATTCACCCGCCATTGCACCTTATTATAGCCTGCCCGAGGCAGTGTCGTATACATTTTTGATATTGTTTGCGCCTTCTGTCAAGCCTACGCCCTCTGTCAAGAGACCTGCTGCAAACGCTGCCTCTCTGCATGCCTTCTGTGCATAATTTTTTACAAGCTGGGCTCTTCCAACCCCTGTCACCTGTCCCCTCTCTACTTGGCTTGATTCCAAACGAAACTCTCTTCTCCGTAACTAATATTCAATAATCATTTTTGTTTATAATTAAATAT